>QVOA01010501.1:0-16686 GCA_014825685.1 Pseudomyrmex cubaensis | reverse complement strand
AAAAAACTTTTGCACAGATCTCGATTGTACATAGTCGTTATTATTACATTTACGAAGTAAATATTTCGCTTATATCACACACTATAGTACATATGTGGGCGGGAGAGGGGCTCCGCCCCTCTCCCTGCACCCTCTTCTCGTAAAATCTAACCTAAACTAATATGTCTGTGCAATTGGGATCTGCGCAAAAGTTTTCTGTGCAAACGGGTTCTAGGCAAACGGAATCTGTACAACCGTCGATCTGCGCAAAAGAAATCTGTCCTATCGGGACCCTCCCATAATTTTCATGTTAAGAGTAAAATAGATATTATTATAACTTCTTAACTCCTCAGTTAATCATTATAAGTATATAGACTTGAAGTATAATCAAAGCATGAATTATATTATTACGTGTACCGTAACCGATACAAAATCGATATCAGAACTATTACTAGAACCATTACTAGAACCGAAAAGAACTGATATAGAACCGTTATCAGAACCGATATTAGAACCGTAATCAAAATTGATATCTTCATGAATTTCGGTTCTTTATAACTGTTATAGAAAATAAATCTTCTGTGAAACTGTTTTGAGAATCGACATCGATATTGTAACAGTTTTCAAACCTTGACTTCAATCAATAATGCAGCCTGTCGTATTAACAAAATTTTTGTTGAAGTTATAGCGTGACGCATCCTACGCACGGCGATTACTTCTTCACGCATACTCATCGTGTGACAACTTACCCCGTCTCATTTGAGTCAACTTACCTCAAACGTTCATCTTAAATAAAAGATATATTTATAAACTGCGATGCAATAACGATTAAATAAATAAAGAAAAACTTATTTAAAATTACTACATTTCTTATATCTAAGATAAAATTGCAATTAGAAATTTTAAAATCAATGAAATCACCAAACAATCGAGATCAGAAAAATCTACTTGCCTTGTCCAGTTTTACAAAAGTGCTCGTAAATATTATATATCATATTTTTAAGAAAAGCTATTTTGTACACGTTATTAATACAATAGTAGCAACTTACAATATAAAAAAGAATATTTTCCAAGATTTAGTGAGCAGATAATAGCAGTTTGACAACTAACCCCGTGTGACAATTAACTCCGGTCTCTTACATAACAAATTTATGTGTTAAGACGCGAGAAGACTTTCGAGAATACACGGAGCGAGTAAGATTTTGATGCAGCAAAATACAAGTTCGATATCTGATGGCAAGAGTGCTTTCGAACGTCGATTTGAGACCTAAAAGTGAGTCGAGTCAAGTTGCGCGAGTCTCGACTAAAATCGTCGAGAAAGACGCGCGGGATTTCCGCGCTTATCGACAGCGTGGCGCAATTCCGGCGCAATTCCGATACGTGCTCCAATCGCCTGCACTTCGATACGGGAGCGTCGCAGCAAATCGATAGGGCTGCCTATAGTAGCCGGTGTTGTTCACAGGGGATTCAACGAGGAGAAGAGTCTTATTCCGGCTGGCAGATCGCACTCTCATCGGGTCTTTATAATCAGAAGAATAAGTGAAAATGATTTTTCTTTGAATAAAAATAAAGGCAAAAATACAAGATTTTGCTGCTTTTAATTTTAACTAATTTTTTTTATTGAGTATCAATGACACTCGTATCGATTTGACTAACAATAAAAAAAAAAAGATAAATCGAAAGGAGTTTCCACTACAATAATGATAAGGACGCGCGGGAGACACAATCGATAGCCAACTGGACACGAATGGGCTAGTTTCAATTGATAGCACTCGGAAATGCCGATCCAATTAAGCCGCGCATTGCGTTCATTCAACGCTAATTTCCGCGAGGTAGGTTGTAGATTGCTATATAATAGATCACGCATTCTCCACGGCTCTTGATAAATTACTGGAAAATACTAAACAAATAATTCAATTGTATTGTATTTTATTTAACGTCTTCGCGTCTCATTAAATATTTGTTAAATTTTTGTTTTGCTGAAAGATTCTGCAGTTTAGAATCTGTCTAAAAACTTTTTTTTTTTAAGCAAACAGCGTTACAGCTTTCAAACACCTGATATAACGTAACAGCGTCGCGTGCGCATTAATAATTTTTATCTTTTCATTCGAGATAGGGCTCGAGAGAGAGAGAGACAGGAAAGCTCTTTCTTTCTCTCTCAAACTGCGAAAATAACGACGAGAACATTTCGCAGTTTTCTCTCTCTCTCTCTCTCTCTCTCTCTCTCTCTCTCTCTCTCTCTCTCAACGATTCTGCCTCATCTCGATCTCTCGTTTCTCGGAATGCATTCGAAAATGCAGCGACTTCCGACGTGCAAGCGGAAGTTACGGGGAAAACAGAATAGAATATTTAAGACGCGATGCGCAGCTAGAGAAGAGAGGCGCGAACGGAATTTCTCCGAAACTCGACGACTGGCGAAAAAGGTGGGCGCGGAAAGAAAATAAGGGAAACGACGAGGGAAAGGTCATCGACGAAGAGTAAACGTAGCCGCGTCATCCGAAAAAAAGTAATCTCTCTCTCTCTTTTCTTCGCTCCCAAGATGATTTCTTTTTTTTTCTGACGAAACAAAGCTGATCGACACCTCGTTAGAGAATCATTAGCAACACTCGCATCATCACTTCCAACTTGCGAAATTTGCCAGTGTTGTTCGCGGTTTTTTCTTCGTCCGCTATTATCTCCGGTGCGATTAGCACGAAGAGATGTCTTTGTCTCTGTAGAATTGTATACGTGAAAACTTGCAATTTTTATTGTTTTCTTGTTTTAATTAATTCCGTTGTTTGCCAGTGAGAATCTTCTTCGTAGGGTAAACCAACCAGTAAATGACCGAATTGTTGAATCTATGTACGTTCAGAGATAATCTTTGAATAAATTTACTTATAAAAATTAATAAAACAATTGTTAAAATTACATTTATAATTAATGTGTTTTTAGGTATTTATAAAAATAATTACTTTTTTGTAGTGTAATTATAAATTAGTTTAATAAAGTGCAACAAGCATAAAAACCCAGTAGATGACCGCACATTCTTATTTTTAAGAATTTGATTTCTTACTGTTTGCATATCATTGTTAAACAAAAATAAAAAATTCTAAAAGACAAGTAAACTTCGGTTATAGACATTTAATAATTTTTAAGTCTATAATTTACATTTTTTAATGTAATGATCATCTATCGGTAAGCGGTCACTTACTGGACAGTTTACCCTTTATTCATATTTTAAGGTCTATTTCTAGTTTCTCCTCCTTCCATTCATCATTACACACACAAGTTACACAAAATTTTCTTGCGTTCCCATACATTTTAGGACCTAGTGTATTACTTGTTCTACATGTCTTATTTGTCATGCTTATTTTAATTGCTGCGATACGATATATCGCTACGACGGTGATATGTTTGCGCGCAAGACGCCAACGAGGTCTCGCCTAATTACAGGTCTAGGCGAATCCTCGCGTTATACACCTATGTCTCTGTTGGTATCCGCTCTCACGACGACGACAACGACGACGAAGAGATATGTACATGGCGCGTCACGTAATTCTAACTGCTAAAGCAGCCGACGAGCTTATTGCTCCAGGGTGCTAAGCTCGAGCAAAATATCGTCGCCAAGCAAAGCCTCGTGATAATTCTGATCTTCAACCTTGTTTAATGCATCCTATAATTTTAGTCCATTGTTTTATATGTAAATTTTATATGTAAGTAATTATATAAAAATATCCGCATTGTATAAAGATTCAAGTTTTGTACTTGTAAATATATTCTTTAGTTTTCCCTTTTCTTTCGATGAGAAGGCAATAGAAGAAAGAAAAGAAAGGAAGAAAAAGGAGGGAGAGAAAGTGAGAGAAAAGAAACGTGAGAAAGAAGCCATTACAAAGCAAATAACAAAGAAATAAAAAAAATGAGAAAGAAAGAACTAATGAAGAAGCGGTAGAAACGGAGGTCCAGAAATTAGGATGGCGAAACGTGTATGTGTGTAATTAGGTGAGGTTAGGATAGGATAGAAATTAAATATAAGTGGATAAAAAGCAGATCAATAGATGTAAGATATAAGTGTGTAAGAAAAAAGGGCGTGTATCTAAGATAGCATATATAAAAAATTAATATAATAGAAAAGTAAGTAATTAAAATTAGTTGAAATAGTAAATAAGTTAGAGTTAGTTAGCACATAAAAAGAAATAAAGAAAAAAAAACGGAAGTACTTGTAATTTCAAAAAGAACAACAAATATTCTATTTTTCTACATTTTTCAATTTTTCGCGTAAAAGCTTGTGATAAAAATTTTCTCTCTTTTTCTCACATCTTTAGAAGCAAATTACGAGAGAAGATATTATTTAAAGAAAAAAGAGAGATTATCGAAAAAGAGAAAAATAATCTAAATATATTTTTTTTAATTAGAAGAAGAAAGCATACACTAAAACGCTAAGCTCTGTTATTATGTGTTGTCTCGGTGCAACTTTACGTAGCTTCTAACTCTGGTATCTCGACAAACGTCTCCTTTCATCTGGCATGTCGGAGTTTGTGTTTGTACTCGCTATCGGACGTCCCTCGCGGATTTAACGCGAGCGGGAGGGGAGAGAGAGGAGCAAAGCGCAGACACGGGACATTTTCCGTTCAATGTGGTGCTTGGTGTCTCATAGCCAGGGTATTTTCCAGGATCTCTTTGCTGGCCGAGAACTTGGCGGGAAAGGTAAGTCTTATCAGCTGCGCCGGACAACGCCACAATGCCGACGCTAGATCGCCGCCTTCGAAAGGTTTCAGAGTATCAGCTCTATTGTGACGAAGCTCTCTTTCTGTCTCTCTCTTTCAGCGAATTACTTGGTCCCTTTTACTTCTCGATTCCTCGATTCACCGTCCTAGACGTCTCTACTTTTGCACTTGAAGAAGCAAAAGCGAGAAACCTTTTACAAGACGCAAAGGGATAACTTAACGGACATTGCTTGAATTTTTATCACTCTCGCGATCGTCTTAAATAAATCGAAATTTCTTGTGAAATCGAGAAAAGAGAATTTTTTTTTTTAATTATTTACTCGAATGTTTTAAATAAATAATGTTAAGAAGTAATTTATATGAAAATTATTTCTATATACCTATAGATCTATATGTAAGACAAGATTGGATGTAAAGAAACTTTTATTGCAAAAGTGACTTAAATATTTGTGAAATGTGAACGACGTTGCAGGGAAACAAAGGTCGAGAGATAGACAGGAAAGTTGCAAAAGCGAGCATGTAGATCAATCGGATTGAAAAATAAAATTTAACGTTTTGATACTAATTAGTTTTATTTAATATCACTGCACAACAACCTGCAACCGGTTCGAACGGTCCTTGACACACACTCCATTTTGAATTTTGACACGAACCAGAGGACACCTCAATATACAAAACCAAATAAAATTTATGTTCAAACTGCAATAATTTCTGTGTCTTTCTTCCACCCTGGATCACATAGATGGATCTCATTTTTCTGTTTATATTTATTTTTCAATTTTGAAATTTATTGTAATATGGCTTTTAACATTACGCGTTAAACAAAATTAAATTCGTAAATATGTCGCAAATATTTTTTTCGCATTTAAAACACGAGTCGCGCAAGATGCTCGAACGATAGCTGTTATTTTTAGGACAATCCCACTGGTGTGATTCATCTCACGTTGGGACTCATCTCCGATTCGCGAGCTAGTTTGCGAAACTTGGCGAAGTAGGTGTGCGAGAGAAGAGATCCTCTTATGCGGCGGAACTTACTAATAAAACTTTATACACGTCACTGCCACGTAAGTAGTGCCATTTCAGACGTTGATGCTCGCATGAAATATTCCAACAAATTCACTTCCATTCCTTCTCTCTCTGCCGTCATTCGCTGTCGAAACTCGGCGAAAGTCGAACGATGTACAAATCGCGCTTTTCTCTCCTTAGAAAATATTTACTACGCAGACATAAAGTTATCTCTTTAATATCTCATTTATAACTTTTAAATCTATTTGGATGTCTTTTCCAAAATGTATCTCTCTCTCTCTGTCTTTTTCTCTTTTCTACGTTTCTTGATAGACTCTATAAGTATCTTTTCACTTACGTTAATGCACTCAATTTCTCTCATTGCTATATTAATTCCGATATTATCGCATCCTCTCAATAAAGACACACAAATTCTCTTCACGGATCACACCCGCTCGTCGAGTGCGCAGTCGATTATTTCGCCTTAGACGAATATCGATCGTTTAAGCCATTTACAAACCAACTGCCGATCCGCGTAAGATAAGAACCAAGAGCAAATAGAATTTATGAAGCCGCGGCATTAGGACGAACGGACCGAGCGACTTCGACTCGCATAATGCAATGTCCGTTCTTCTCTCGGAGCGGCGAGTCTCGCGAGGAACTTCGAGAGGACGGATCGAGCGAAATTTGAATAAAAATACCGTCTCGCCACCGGTCGAGGAATCCCTCGGGGAGATAAAATAAAACTTGACGTTGGAAAGGAGGGTAAGGCCGCGCGCCGCGGGAAGAAAAAAAAGAAAACAGGGGATACGAAAGATACGGGGGGGATACGGCAATACCCATCGAGTAATAGCTAGATTTTCCAATACACGATACTAGATTCTGGATCACGTATTTTCTACCCACTTGACTATTCCCTCCGAACATCGCCCGACACACTTCGACCCTGTCTCTCTTCTCTTCGTACATACAAAATCGAATTTCCCACGACTGCCTCGAGTCTCACGTTTAGATCGCTAAGTGCGACAGGCTGGTTTTACTGAGGCAAGCTCGTAAATTTTCGGAACAGTAGAAGCCTCGTGCAAAAGTAAAACTGCGCAATATAAACGTGTAATTATACGGCTTTAAATCTTGAAATGTTGCGTCGTTCTTTTTCCTGAAATTATTTTGTCATATCGTTAATTGAACTTTAATTGCATCTAACTAACAATAAATTATCAAACAAAATCATACAACTTGAAAAAATATTTTTTCAATCTAAAGTGATTAAGTGCAAGATGCTCCAAATTAAAAAAGAAAAATGAGTTGAGAGTAGAGGCCAATGGGAGCACGAAACAATATTGGTGTGACTATAATAATAATAAAAAAATTGTTACGACACACCACTAATAATGTTTCGTGCTCCCATTGGCCTCTACTCTCCACTCATTTTTAAAATATATTTTTTCTCTCAAATATATTAAAATTAAAAATATTAAATTAAAAATTAATATTACCAAACAATTTAGAATCAGTTGTATGTATAATATTTTATCTTTCACACGCGTTTATATATTTTATTTATCTCAGGGAAACATGCTAGTAAATTCGGGACATCTTTCTTTCGCACGTAATTGTCAACTCCCAGCGAGACCACGAGGGACTGATGCGATAGCTCGAGGACATTTTGTCCTTTTGGTCGGGGGACATTTGGCTTTCTATCTCTTTCGAAAGAAAGAGAGAGAGAGAGAGAAAGCGCAAGCTGAAAACGTCATCGTTGGCGATTGTTGTCTTTCGGTATTTCCCGACCGTTTTCGAAGCGGCAAACACAATGACGTTTTATCGCGAACCAGGCCGTCGAGTTTATATCCCGATCGCGTCGAAAGCGGAATCCCCACGTAGCGGACATAACGGCGGCCAGTATTACGACGATACCAGGAAGTATACACCTGCAGAGAAAGGCGGGAGAGAAACGCTTCCTCCTCTTCACATGCCTCGGTAGAAGCGAAACGACCCAGCGAGAAAGGAGAAACGACCGTTCGCGCAGCCTTATCACGTGCGAAATCCCTCTACTGGACTCATCTCACGCGTCTGACCGTGCAGCCGCCTTTACTACTGCATGGCTCCCCCTCACAAGCACGTCGATGGTGTTATCTCTGGAGTGACATAAATCCAAATTTCACAGATGTTCGTGTAACGCGATAATGTGAAACGATATCGGGGCCTATTTTCGAAGAAAAGTATGCGACCTAAATAAAATATTATCGCGTGTTTCTTTACCTCGTTTTAAGAAAGAGAAAAGATGAACATTTTGGAATTACCAAGAAGATTGTTCACGTCATTTTATAATTTATATATAATTGTATATAAATAATGAATAGTTATATATTATATGTAAATAATGAATAGAGTAAATATATAAATTGATGAAGTACATAAATTTTAAAGTAGTGTGGCTTTTGTGATTTAGTTTAACATGTTAATTTGCATTTAGAGGCAAAATAGAGAGATTCGAGAAATGTTACGCTTATTATGTTACATTGTTACAGAGAGACAGACAGAGAGAGAGAGAGAGAAAGAGAGGGAGGGAGAAACAGAAATAATGGAAATTACACTCGGCATTTTACTTCGTATCGCGGCAATTAGCTCAATTGTGACGAATTTGCGCTAATTACAGGCAGCAATATCGTTTCAGCGACAAGATACCGAATGAGGGTCGGTCGTGATATATGTATATTATCGACAGACGTGGAAGACATGTGCGAGCGAACGAGGTAAAATTGTGCGGGTAAACAACGTTTGGGAACGCGTTTTCGCGCGACCTAATTTCGCGACTGAATTTCGCCGACGTAGTCGCTGCGAACGCAATCGCAACGCGATTCGCGTGTCGATAAACAAAATTAATGACGCAATAAATCGGACCCGTTTATCGGTCGACTTATCTCTCTTTTTCTCCCCTCTTTCTCTCTCGATACCACCGAGCCGATGGTAATAAAAAAAATCACTGATCGCTCGTATAAAAAATGGTTCGGAGGATAGTAGTCGCGCACGCCCGCGGTCCAATGAAAAACGACGTCGTTGTACATTTTTTCCTATATCGTGCATCCACGCACCATAAATGTACGAAGTAAACTGCAAATATAAATGTCACAATGGTTAATTGGATTTTTTCAGACGTCAACATTCAAATATATTCGAATGATGTACGACTCTACAACACTGTACTGTCGTTCTTAGTTAAAGTGTCCTTTCTCGCAGTTTTGCATTTTTCAAAATATATTGAAATATTGGAAATTCCACACATGTTCTATCTTCTAAATGAAGCTAGGAAATCCTAATAGCTTTATAGACGTCTGAAAAGTGCCTGATTTATTTATCCTAACCACTGATGGCACAAACAAAAGAATAAAACCTCAGTTTTTTCAGATTCTTCCGATATGCTAGATAGGATATTTTAGCTAAGGAGGGCAGTATACAACTTATTTTCAATGTAGCGACGCATATACTTACAATTTTGAAAAAAATAATTCAGAAGTCAGAGCAACAGTATCGAGCGATTCAATATTGTGTGGACCAAAACTAGCATCGACTCGAGTTTGAACGTCTGATTTGCTCTCTATTGTTTTCCCGTGCTCTAAAACAAGCAAGCTTCTCTCTCTCAGCATAGTCTCTCTCTCTCTCTCTCTCTCTGAACCACCGCGGAAATCCATCGTCGGGAGCCGAGACGGAGTTAGTGCTTCGCAGTCGCAATCTTATCGAGGGCTCGATCGATTAATATTCCGCGATTGCATCGTCTCTATCGTTCCGCTCGAGCTGCGCTCCTCGGCGAGCTCCTCTTTTGTCTGTTCTCTCGTAGAAAAGAAAAGTTTCCGCAGCGATTACGCGAGAGACACACGGGGATGAGGGCGGATTACGCCAGCGGAAAGCACGAGAGAGGAGGAGGAGGAAGAGGAGGAGGAGGAGGAGTAAGAGAGGAAGGGGACGACGAGGAAATTGGTTTTGCATTACAAAGCCGGTGGTCCGTGACAATGGAGCACTCCGTAGGCGCAAGTACGCGGGCGCTTATTCGCTATGAATTATCCAATTACATTATTATCCGAGGCCGCGCTTTCGATCGAGGCGCGATGCACCGAGCATCGCTCGTTAAATTCCTCGATATCTCGCTTTTCCTGCTTTATTCGCGCAAAACGAGATTCTCTGTCGCCTCGACGCGCGATTTCGCTCGCGCGCGAGGAGTGTGTTTCGCAATTTAAACTACGCGCGAACAATGTTGAATCATATTTAGAAAATACAAATCTTTCACGGAAGGATAATATCGCTCTCTGCGCGGAATACATATATAAAAGCGCTCCCGGGATCCGAAACGAGGCCGACAATGAGAAATTGGATTATTCAGCTTGCAATTTGAGCGCGCATGATTAAAGTGGCGCTAATAGGTAATTCTCCGATCGAGAACTCGTTATGCGAAAAATGTACCGCGCAATATAAAAAATAGAAATTCTACTTTCATCAAAATTGAACAGGTAATGCGATATTGCACGTTGTGCATATTTTCGCACATCATTATCAGTTTCATCGGTTATTTGAAAAAGGAAAAAACACATCTTCGAAAATGTATTCAAGATATTAAACTATATTTCATCGAATGCATACCTGTGCGATTTACGGTTACTATCTCGAGCACGAGCTTGCGTGTATCTCTATATATTTCCTTGTAAATTCGACCTATCACAGAGAGAATTCTTCGCCGCGGGCCACGAAGATTTCCCTTTGCTCGCATAATCCATTCCGTTCTCCCTTCTCTCGTACGATCGGAAAACGCAACACGCCCGCTACGCAGGCTTTAGGTACTTCGATATGTATGTCCTATAAAACGCGGAGCGCACCCTTGAAAGGTCCTGGGAAAGCGAAACGAACAGCGCGGCGGAAGAGGAGCGACGACGACGACGAAAGGAAAAAAAGAGAATCTATCCAGACTTTTCAATATCGGGCCAAGACGCGTGTTCGCTGGACCGTGACAAGTATCGAGGACATAATAAAGTCTGGATAAACGAGCAGACCATCTCGTCGCAACGATAGAACTTGAAGATTTCGTTTCGCGCCCGGTCTTCCACACTTATCAGCAGAAATTTTGAGATACATATATATATATATATATATATATATAGAACAATCGGTAGTTTTTGAATAAAATAAAATAAAAAGTTGTATAAAAAAATATAGTAAAACATTTTATTATTCAAAAACAATTGTAAATACTCATAACATTTTCAGTGTTAAATCTCGAAATGAGCACAAAAAGCGTTGTATTTATTATTATAATAATATTAAATATTACATCAATATTGTACCGTAATTAAAAAAATTAAATCGAGAGGAATAAGAAATAACAAGAAAAAGAAAAAAGAGAAAAAAAAACCGGGAGGAGGGTGCGATCAATTCCATTGACGGTCCTTTGAAAAATCATACTCTATACATGCACCGTCGTCCTTTCCGCGGGATATTTGCCGCTTCGTTGGTTCCGTTTGATGAACGGATTCCCCGGTGGATGCCGGCGGAGAATATACGGGAAGGAAAAATAATAAAAATAGCGGTCCCAGAGCTTTCGCGGTGAATTCGTCCGGAATCTCGTCCGCGAACTGCCGATATTTTCTATGTCGACGCTAGAAAACGACGAACAAACGAGTTTGCCAAATATGTGCGGTTATCGTAATCGCGCGCGCCTGTCATTACACAGTATTACGAGGGTAAATTTGCGAAAAATATTCGCGGAATACATTGCAAGCTCTCGAAATAAAGATGTGAAGGGGTGAATTAGAAAAGAGACAGCCACGTATCTATTTGATCAAATGGATATACAAAAAATTGAGCTGTTATTTCACAAAACTTTTAATTCACTTATACATATTTGGTTTGTATATAAGGTGACTTGAATGAACACCCTTCAGTGAATGAACATTGCTCTATATTATACAAAAAATTAAGACCTAGTATGCTTTCTAGACGTTAAAATTGACACAATACTTTCAGTGAAAATCTACAAATGTCTCGCAAAAGCGTTTTCTTTTATATCTATAACCGGCACGTCATTACATTCGATTTAATTCGCACAAGTTCAAAGTAAGTCTTTGTTTGACATCTACAATTAGTATTTTAAGTACATTTACAATTTTTATAGTTACATTGTTTAGACATTTCTTTAACGAAATATATAATAAATAAAGAATAAGAATCTGTTGATCATTAAAAATTCATGTTCATTCATTTGGCCATTTTTTATTTAATCTTGTGCCAGACTTTTAATTAAAGGCTATAAATATTAAATATTGTTAGACTTGCGTTTCTGAAATGTCTGATCTTAAATAATTAAAACAGCTTATTTACAGTAATAATATTCAGGTGATTTAATAACGATTTTTGAATAGTAATTTTAACAGACATGTAAGTGTTCATTCACTGGACAGATCATCCTATGTAATTACTTCGAGAATTTTCTGTTTACGCGCGCGAATTGTACGACACTCCGCTTACAGCTGCTGCTACTGCTTTAGCTTTCCTCTTGTTATACGACGTCTCTTTACGATGTAACATTATTCCAACGACGGTTATGCATAAGGCAGGTCGAAGCTATACGACTAACGTGCGATTCGAAGCGCGGTGCAACATGCATCAAATGCATGTTGCACACGAGTCGCGCATCGATTTTGACGGAGATTCATGTTTGATACGTGTTGCGCCTCGAATCTCCCGTGGATTTCGCGCCGCGTGCTTTGCTTTGGCGCGTTTGTGTAAGCTGCACATTTCGATTGCTCACAATGTGTCGCTTTGATGAAGTATTCTAGTAGTCTTTTATTGAAAATGTTATAACAAAATGTGAAAATAAAATTTTTATTCTACTTAAAATTTTAAAAAGAATTTCACTTTCAGATTGTTTTATTAAATATCTACTTAATACTATTTGAGTGTAATTTAGGATATTATTGTTATCTCATCACAAATTTGGTTTTTGAGCAATATCCTAAGTTATATCGCGAGCAATGTTTTTCCAAGTATACGATAAACACGGTGCTCGCTTCTGCTGCACTTATCATGTGTGCGAACCAAAGTGCGTGCAACTGCTGCGGTAAACATGTATTATTCCAGGATGGAGTATGACGAGACTCTAGACGATCCCCCAGAGTGGTCACTGAGTGTCGAGCCGTGTTCACTCTGTGAGATCGGTACCCGCGTCGCATTAATGCTGCTGGTTTTAGCATAAATATCACTATCGTTTCCGAACCCTTCGCTCTTCGTGAGCGATCCGGTTTTCGGTCGGACATTGTATGTATCACTTCTTTCCATTACATTCTTGAGCGTAAATCTTTCAATAAAGATAAAACTGTTTTAGAGAATACAAAAAAAAGAGAATACAAAAATGCTAAGAAGAGAAAAAATTTTGTTGTACTAAATATGTAAAAATGTAAAAAAATTAAACATTTTTCACATTTTACGAGAAAGCTCAAAGTTAATTAAAAACTTTGTCTTTAAAAAAACTTTGGTATTTAAAAATATTAAATCAAACTACGTTATAAGTTTTTAAAAACTACTTTATACTTGTGTAATAAAAAAAAAGTTACATATAATTGTTTAATTAACGGTGTGTGAGATTTATCACACAAAACACAAAGATCTGTAACTAAACTAACGTTTAGAACGATGTGCTTTTGTTTTCAGAGTGTAACCGCAATTCATCGTCGAAAGTACAACGCTCTTATTACTACTCTCTGTTTAAATTAAGGGAGCGTTAAGGAAGCTGCGCGTTTGCGCGCCGCCGGTTGCGAATCGAGACCATAAGAATCGTCTCGCTGCGATTTCGTGGCGATAAATAAATTAGCGACGCTAATTGACAAATTGCTAATCCTACGGGTCATTACACGCGCCTGCAACGTAACAAATGCGAGCAATAACGTCGACCGACTAACATTCTGCACGAAATACGGAGATCCCTTGCTGCATTTGCGAAAATTCGTCAGGAAAAGTCGAATACCGTTCATATAAAAACAAGAAAAACAGTTGATGTATTTATATAAAAACTACAAATATGAAATTAAGAGAAAAAAAATTGTCTTAAATTGTGTGAATATAAAGATATATTTTATTTATACTTATATTAACTTTTATTTTATAACTTATATTTTATATACTTATTTTTAATTCATTTTTTTATTTATTTGATTTTCAATCAAATTCATTTATTTGCAAATTCACGCTCATTTTGTTTCACGTCTATGTATTAAAAACTCGTAGACATTGTAAAGTAGTTACACTTAGTACATCTAGTTACCTAGGCGTGGTGACAAATTAAATCGAACCAAGTCTCGGAAATTATTCTTTCCGGCAGACCTCGTTATACTGAATAAGCAGAATACACTTGGCGCGAAACTTTTCCGACGACTTTTCCTCCCACCGTCGCGAACGGAATTCCTCAATAAGGCGACTGTTTTCTTACTCCGGGAGATTCCGTTTTTCCGGCTGCGAGCCAGCGGGAGGTTTATTGGCTCTTTCGCCGACGAGAAGGCTAATGTAGCGCCGCTGACAAATCAGTGCCCCTTGTTCGAGAACCCTAAGCAAGAACAACACGTCTCGCGTATGTCCTTCCCCTTCGTCTCGTTCTCATTTCCCATCAACCGAAAGCATGTTTATGAACCCCTGCGACGTGATGGCGCCGGTCTTCTTCGTGCAAAAGTAGACTTTTATTGATTTACAAAATCAGTGAATAAAGATGATAGATGTGCGTCGAGCAAACAATAGCTATATATGTACTCGATGTATAGGGGAGATTGGAGCACAAAGTGACATCCAAAATATATTAAAAACAATACAATACACGCAATATTATATAATATTGGATACATTAATATATCACATAATTAGCTTTAAGAAAAAATATTAAACTTATATATATTTGTAAAAAATTTGTACAAAAAAGTTATTGCTAAACACAATCAAAAGATCTTACGTGCAAAGAACTTTGCTGTTTTCTTATGGAATTTGGGTTTCAGGAAAATTGATTGAAAATTTATTATAATTTATGTTGTCCCAAAAGTCAACCCGGAGAAGTCCGAATATGACTAATTTTCGAGATATAAAACAAAGATTAAGGATAAAGTTAGGAGTTATTGTCATTTACTGATCGAGTGCGCGCAGAATCTACTGATCGAAGGCATCATTTTTTTATTGGTATATATTGTCTGCTTATAAACTGTATAGTAGTGTTTTTCGTTGTTGTCTATCGTGTGGATCGGTAGGACATCAATAGCGAAGATTTCTTTTGCGCAGATCGACGGTTGCACCGGTACGGTTAGTTAGATTGTTTGCACAAAAAAGTTTTGCGCTGATCCCGATTGTTCATAGTCGTCATTGCATAGATGTCGTAGTTAATTAAGATTTTATTTGTCCAAAGTGACTATTGCACAGATCACGTTTGCACAGAAACTACATTTCACAAATCCCGATTGTCCAGAATCCTGTTTGCACACAAATCATATTGCGTATATCCCGATTATGCTTAGTCAACTAACACCGCTAGACATCTTTATCTATAAACAGTTGCACGCACAAAATCTCAACTCATCGAACGAAGTAACATATCGCAAATTATAGTCAAAGCCTCACACTCTTTCATAACATATTTATGAAAAATTGTAAAGCAGTATATTAGAAAACGAAACTTAACAAATAGTCGAACCAAGAGTATTTACTTACCGCTATTCTTATTTTTTATTCTCAATGATAAAATATGCCGATTTTCGCAATAACACATTATATGGCGAGCTAGACATTCATTGTTTTAATATCGTGAATGAAAGAACTATCTACTGCATAATGCAGTTTTTAAACATAATTAGTCAACTTCATTAGTCCACTAGCCGCAGTCTCCCCTACATGTCTTAGGAGTGTATACTAGACATCATAAATACTCTACTAGTTAACAACAAGATAGCCCTAAAAGATTCATTTAAAAAAAAATTTATATATATATATTCTGTCGGGAATTTATTTACGTCGAGAATTTATTCACGAATTTTAGCAAAATAAATTAACTTACGTATACTTGAATGTTTTTCTCCTTTGGTACAGAGAGTTTATATATGATAGAAATATGATTATAATTAAATTTTTATGACAAAAACTTTCTTTCTTAATTCTTTATATTACTAAATTCATACACTCTAAATATGTAAACGTTTTTGTATATTATGTCTATACATATTAAAAAATAAAAACTATAAAAAAACGATATACTTAAAGTTGATAACTTTTTTTTCTAAACAACTTACAAAATTACTTCATCATATTGTTATTTACATGTAACGTACCATTTACCTTTTGCTACATCAAGTTACGTTACAACAAGAATATCTATTCTGACGAGATTGTGTTTATGTCTTAAGAAATCGTTTCGTTCGCAATACCATATCAGCGAGCTGAACGTTTAGTTGTCTTTTATATTCTTACATATACACATCATGGTCTTCGCATAACTCTTCGTATAAATGATACTGTGCTAACTGTAGACGACAATTTATTGTCGAACGCCACGAGAACATTATTAATTTGCAGTTACAAATGTTTTCGCATATTTAGTGATACAGATCTGTACAAATTGTAAAAAAGAATTTAAAACATTTTCTTATGTATTGCTGTAAGTAGCAGAAAACATGATGTGTGCGAAGTAAGAAAATTATATACATTAAAGTATAATCCATGTGCTTTTTTATCACGTAATTTCTTTTTTGATGTGTTTTCCATCTTCTTTCTCTCTCTCTCTCTCTCTTTCTCTCTTCCCTCTCTTATCATTCTTCTCGTTTCTTTTTTTTCAGTGTATTTTTTTCCATTATATTTATCACGTACTTACTGTACAATAATGTATTGTACAATACTGTACAATAATGTGAATTCTGTTTTTTAAGATATGCAGTAAACGTTTTTTGAGAAAATACCAATTAACTGTCCATGAAACAGTTCATTCATCCTTGCG
>QVOA01010500.1:0-24881 GCA_014825685.1 Pseudomyrmex cubaensis | reverse complement strand
TTATATTAAATATTTATATTATATTAAAAATTATTAATTATTATATTATTATTATATTAAATATTTTATTATAGTAAATATTTATATATTATAGTAAATTTATATATTATAGTAAATATTTATATATTATATTAAATCTCTTTTTTGCTCGAATTGATCTTATTTTGTATGTTTTATTGTATTTACATTGCGAGCGTTTTTCATATTCTATGTATATTGATGTATTCGTGTAACGCGGTCAAGAAAGAAAGAAAGAAACTGGCGCAAATGCGAATTGATTCGTCAATATGCGCATCGGTAATGTCTTGGATGTAAATTGGCTGGTAAAAAAACGTTATTTATATTCTTTAATAAAAAAAACAAAAAAAACAATGCTTAGCTTTAGCTCAGACTTCTGTTAACTCCACTGAAAGTATGTAATAAAATTAAAAAATTATAGTTTCCCACAATATATAACGTTATATCGCTAATATTTTGCAGGCGTTGTTTTTTTGTTTGCATTTTGTTTAAGTTATAGTTTTACAATGTCTCCCCTTGCAACATATTGCTGCAATCACAGCTGCAACGTTCTGTGCTGTACGAGCATGAATGAATGTCATTGTATATCTCAAATATCTTATAATGTTTCATTTCTGAATGTAATTCAGTGTCCTAGTCACAACCTTTCGTGTCGTTTAATGCAGTTTTAAAAAACGGGCGAAGAACACGCGTCTTCCTCAGGAGCAAAACCGCGAAGATACTCGACAAAGCAGTAAGCGAATGAAACGTTTTCTTCAAGGCTCGCGCCTGATGTGATTAGTCAATTCGCTTACTGTTTTAAATCTTACTTGGATTTTTTCGTGCGTTCCCGGCTTGACATTCCATCGCGACTATAATTATTCGCGCGCTTACGTGTTGGAGAGCACACGAAAATCATCGCGCGCGAACACACGCAGAGTTTCTGCGATATCCAAATATATACCCCGCGCGGACTTTCTTCTCTTCTTCTCTCTTCCGCCGTATCAAACTCCCTCAAAAAGGAATAAGTCCGGAGAGCTTCTTGGAATGCCTAGACCATTACACGAAACTCAAAATAACGACCGGCTCGGTCCTTGCTCCACATTTTTACCGTCGCCGTTTCGATTTAGCCGCGCCACCTCATTCGCGTCTCACGCTCGCAAAAACCCCGTTACGTCTCTCTTCATATCTTTTCTAGACATAGTTTTTTTTTTATTAAAAATAAAAATGTACATATACATAAAACTTTTGAAAAGCAAAAAACTTGATAGTTTATTGAATACGTTTGCAACATTTTGTAGTAAAGCTATCGCGAACATATCAGAGACAAACACAAATTACCTCTATTATTTTCATATGTATTTCAATCATTTTTACGACACGGAAAAAAAAGATTTCAAACAATATATATCCGAAAGATATTTCTTTCCTCTAAACTTGTATCTCGCGCGATTGCGAAACGCGCGTGGGAATTTCCAGATTTCCTCGTGAGAATAATGTTGACCCACCTCCCGAGCGCGATATTAGCTCCGTGTAAAAAAGTTTTTGCGCCGTTAAATTTATAAATGTCGGAGAGGCGGGTCGGCGGAGGAAGAAATGAAAAACATCGCTGGGATTTTGCAATATCTCGTTTTTTATTAAAAATAGTTTTTTTTTTCAACATTTACGAATGTAACAATAATGTGATATCGACGTCATTGTATGTATATGTCATTGTATGTATATATATATATATTACGGTTGATATTAATATACTAATAACGACAATAATAATAATAATAATATAACGTATAGAGAGAGATGATTATGTACACGAAGAGAGAGGGGTTATTGTGCGCCGAAGAGAGCGCACTTCTTATTATTAAATGAACACTGATTAAAAATGTCCATCGACGTTTATTCATAATCGTTCTTGGACCTTTCCTTCTGTTACATTAAAATATATACATACACATTGTATATGTCGCATGTGTATGTTTTTATACACGTTGCTATATTTATCCCATTGACTTAACTTAGAACGTCATATAATAAGACATAAAATGTACAGCAGAAAGTCGTACGTTATAAGAACGTGAGTTTAATTATCCTTTTTTTTCTTTTATGGATGTGTGTGTGTGTATATATATATGCGTGTGTACGTGTATTTCCAAGTGAAGTTATTCCCTATCTTACGGTCTATTTATAGCAACAAAACATTTGCAACAAAACTCTTTTTTGTTATTTCTCCCGGTGTAATCTCATTCGTCGAATGTGAATTGATTCTATATTGTTTTCTTTATTTACAGCGCGAGTATCGCGATTCGACAAGTGCAAATATCTCATTCTCTCGTATTCTCATCACAATTTTCTTTCGGCGCCATCGATTCAACTTTGTCATGCAACTATCTCGGATTAATTAGTTCGGATAATTCGGATTGATTGGCCTGTCCCATAAGTGTCGTTGCTTCGTTCGTAATCGAATGTTCGTTAATCGTGTGTCAATTCGTTTCCGAGAGCTTCACGTACCATCGTTGTTCGTTCAAATAAACAGAAATATTTGTCAGCTCAGAATACAATCGCACAATTACCAATATATCGCGTAACGTTGCGCATAACGTTGTGTGTATCGTTGTGTGTATAAAATTTCTTTTTTTCATTGGATATAAACTTTCGGTGGATATAAAAAAATCTTCATTCTTATTTTTCTCGCATCTTTCGTCGCGGCAGATTAATCGTTATAATCGTTCTCGTCGTCGCTGTCGTCGCTGCTGATCTCGGAACTTTCCTCGGAACCGATGTCGGAATCCCAAACTGATTTTCGCGGCAGCTTCGGTTTCGCGCCCAACTGTTCCAGCTCTTTAACCAGCTGCCACAACTTCATGGACACAGCCAGCTGATAGACCGTGCAACCGGCGTACGTTTGTGTCTCCAGACACGGCGAGCACTCCTTCAGCAAGAAGTTAACCACCGGCCACTGTTTCTTTTCTATCGCGAGATGAAGAGCCGTCCTGCCAGCCAGATACTCGCGTTCCTCGAGATTCGCGCCGAGACGCAGCAGATGACGCGCCACGGGCACATGACCGTTCAGAGCGGCCAGATGCAAGCAGGTCTGACCTGAAGTTAAAATACAAAAATAAATATTGAATTATACAATGAAGATATCACACAGGTGCAACGATAACAACGTATTTGTTTTTGCAATTTATCTTATCAGTTTGAAATAATTGTAAAGAAAAGAGTGAGTATGTTGCAAACTTTACTATAAACAGACGCGATTGTAAAGTTGCTCGAATGAAAATTAATCGATAATAGATTTCTGCATCCATTCATCTAACAATTGCATATGTTTCAGGACGTATGTGTGACCGGATTCGAACGGCAGGACGATCTGCGTCTGATTTTTCAGATTTCCCGTCATCTCTCCCGGCCGAATCAGATGCGCGCGGGCACGTCGAAATGACAAGACGAAGTCACATGTGCCGCGAAGTATAGATAGAACTAGGAAGACGCAGTGAATCATTGTTGGTGAAGATTTAGCTGGCGTCCCGCGGTCCAAACTAGGCCCGCGCCCGATCAAAAGCGCGTGCTAAAATTAAACGCGCGGTGTTACAGTCACATCGGCGGAATTTAACAACATAACGTCGTAGCCACTCAAGCGCATCAATACCGATTCGATGTCACTACACCTTTTCGCTACACCGAAATACTCTCTCGCTGTTTGAATCAAACAAGTTGCCGCCCAAATATATCGGATGTAGTCGCGCAACAATTGTCGATTGTGTTGGTTGTTTTTTTTTTATCGCGTACAAGTATATCGCGCTTGCGATCGATTGCGCAGCAACATCGACAGAGTTACACAATTTAATTATTTCATCGTATTTTTATGCAAAGTCGTAAGTCATTACTGTGAGCAAATTACTGACTTATAGTTTAACGCTCCTTTTAAAGAGATTGCATGCCGTAACGTGTGTGACGTAAAGGACTATATTCAATTCCTTTGTGTTTACGGAACACATTACGTCTTAGAAACGCGCGATTACGATCAATCACAAAGGAGGATCGATATCTTATTTTTCTTTTTTTTAAAGGGCAAGTTACGACGAAAATTTACCGACGTCGACGCCGCTGTGGGGTTTCCCGACCGAGGCGAAGCGGGAATATCGAGCAGCATGCAAATAGTTTCACGGGTATTTTTAAATATCAAAGACACATCTGCTCGCGTTTTCTTCGTCGCGACGCGCCGCGTGATGTAACGCGCTCATAGACACACACGCGCCCGAATGCCGTCGCGCGCGTGCAAAATTTGTGCCACTTATCGAAGAAAATGACGAGATTTCGTACGTCATGCGCATTGTCATAGATACGCTTAAAATTAAAGATATTGTACGAGCACACGCGCGCGTTTCAGTTTAAAACAATTATTATTTGATTTGCAAATCGCGCGAAAGTTCACTCAACTTGAGATCTGGATTTGGAAATTGTTGTTCTAGAACTTGAGCGACACGCTATCTCGTATTTTTTACGTGTATCACTTCGAGAGTAAAAAACATTCCAGAGGAAAATACGTCGTCGGACTGCGATTATGTCGAATGAATCAGTAATTTCTCTCGATCGGAATTGTTGCTTCTTGGGAATTCGGGCGAATTGTAAAAAAAGCGAGTTGGCCGAACGAAATTATCGATCGTCGACTTTGCTCGCGCGATTTTGTTCAAATTGATTCGAGTGACCTATTGCGACCGATCCGGAATAATCGGTTACGCCACACTCTGCACGTGCACGCACGCGTCCGTTACACATATCGTGCGAGCTTGCAATAGAATAACGCCCTGATGACGCCGCTACACATGGGATTTCCAAGACTTTTAGAAGTCCGCGAGAATAAAATTTCTCTGGTATTCGGAGCGTTTTTCCGTCGACTTTCTTTTTCCTTCTCCACGCGCCGCGCTTCCGTTACCTTTAAAAGAAAGATGGCGATTTACAACCAAGGGAAAGTAGGACGTCTTCACATTCGGCGTGAATGATTGCAATCATCGCAAATAATATCGCGTTTTTATTTATAACAATTTTGTTTTTTATTGTAAAAGAGCAATATCGTGTAATAAATTTTCGAACGTCGAGCTTTCTTTCTGATTATATTGCGATGTTTAGTTTCTTATCTCGGAGCTTCTGTTCAATTTCTCTGCGTGAAAGTTTTTTGTTGTTGGAAGCAGATTCAAGAATTGGAAATACCGCTATTTGGGAAAAACCCCGATACGAAAACGGAAAGAGAGAGAGACGAGAAAGAAAGCCCAACAATGGGAAAGTCTCCTGACTAAACTAACCGCGCGAGAGAGTTGTATTCAGAAAGCTAAATTTCTCCGAAACGTGTTTGAAGTGGGTAAAGACGCGTTCGCACCTTCGCCACTTACGGGTGTACAGTTTCTCAGAAGAAGCGGGATGGAAATATTACGAAGAGAGAGCTGGCAAATTATTTGTCGAGGGATCGGTTATAAATTAGAAAAAAACTTATCATGCAGAAAAAATTAATTAGAACTAATTATACCGAGAGACATACACGTGTATCTTCCGCAGCCGATGTGTAGTTAATTTGTTTTCATATGTAACGCTTTCGTATAAATGTTGATAAAAGATTGTGGAAACGCGATGCGATTTGCATAATAATACCGCGATAAAAAGCGGCGTTCGAACCGAATATCGAGGATGACAAACCTATTTTCTTGAATCCGCTCTCGATACGACTTTTTGTTCACGTCGATAATAATGCAAATTATTTGCGATAACGGAGGTGCGCGAGCACTCGCGGGAAAATCCCTGCGTTACGACGAAAATTCACAGATAAAGTCGCGAGATCTCAACTCGTACTTCCACGAACGTAAGTACGCGAAGTACATCCTCTCAAGAGGATTTACCAAAATACGTTACGTCATTAATCTCGTCTGCACCGAGTATATGATGGCTATCACGGTTTTTCAATAATATTCAAACGGCACGTCGATCATTGAGTAGAAAATTGTGTGTGTGGATTTATTTTTCATCATAAAAAAAAAATGTATTCTCACGCTTCTGAGACAAGCGGAATCTCGGTAGAACGTAAAACAATGTGATTGTGTCTCGATGAAATAATGAAAAATCCGCATAGTTCCACGTGCCTGGTCTCGCGGTAAAAGCAGTTAGGATTTTCCACACACACACACGTCTTCTGTGTTTCTTCGTCGTCACGCGGATCATCTTTCCTCGCATTTAATGTTGCGACAATTAGCGATCATTACATGCAGCGAACTTTTAATTAACGCATCAATGTGATTTCGTCTCTATGAATAAATCATTAATTTTTAATTGTCCGCACAGCTGCGTCTTGCCCTCATGAAAATTTAATAAGCTCCTCAACACCGCTATTGTGTTCGTGCAATTTCTATCGAATTGTTCTTCAGTTTTGCGCTTTCCTCACTTCTTTATTTTCTCGAAAAAAAAAAAAAAACCGCGCCGATATCCGCGTCGAACACACTTACCAACATAGTTAATTTGCTCCAAATTCTGAGGCAAGGCGGGCACTTTCTTCTCGTGTTTGCTGAGAGCGTCTCTCCTTTCCCTCGGTGTCAATGATTCCGTGAGAGCCGTAGTGCACAAGAGATCCCCTCTCATGCAGGCCAGGTGAAGAGCTGTGTTGCCGCTGTAATTTCTCACGGTCGGATCCGCGCCCGCAACTATCAGATTCCTGACTATCACCGGCTGTTCTGTCAGCACCGCCAGATGCAACGGCGTTTGCCAGTAATCGTTCTGAATGTTCAAGAAGTACGGATCGGGGGCCAGTTTTATCAGGGCACACGCGCCTTCCGGATCGTGTATTATCGTGATGTGTAATTCCCTGCGTTAAAAAAAAAAAAAATCGATATTACTATGAAAATATATCAGAGAACTCGGTACTCAAGGCGAAATACAAAAGAAAAAATTCACTAACGTGTTACCATCCTCGTCCTGCATGCCGTAAAGTCGCGTTAGCTCCTGTTTAAGCGTCGCGCATTTTTTGTCGAAATCCTGTTGCTGTTGTTTGACATCGTGGAGGAGCAGTTTCACGTGATCCAGTACCTCGTGCGTGGCGGCGTGCGGCGAGCACTCGGAGCGCGCCGTCGGCTCGGCTTGAATCTGATTGTCAGAGTTGAGCGAGTTAAGAGTGATCTGCTCAAGTTTCAACTGACTCAGACTCTCGCTGACATCAACGTCCACGATACCGCTGTCAGTGGTCTTCATCAGATCGTCCGCGATCGCCGCCGAGGACGTTCCATCCGGCGCGATCGGCGGCTCCTCCTTATCCCGCAGTAAACCCGAGTCGCAGATCTCACCGCTGTACTGTATGTTGCCGGCCGACAGAAATCCGGAGTCGACGTTGCCCGCGCTGTCGTCCTCATCCGGCAGCTTCTTATCGTCCTTCACCTCGTAGGTGGTTTTACTCGAAGGATGCCACATTTTCGGAGATCGGAGAAGTTCTCGGTTCTCGGTAACACGTTCCTTCTTCGAATGTGACTCCGTTTGAAGAACAGAAAACCACTTCCCACCGAGCAAACGTAATGATAAGCACTGCACCAGATGCAAAGTGAACAACAACGGGCCTTCCTTCTGCCCGTCTGTCACGATTCGCGAGACACACACAAACACTTTCGAACGGATTAATCTTCGTTTCTCCAGCCCTCGTTTCTTGCAACAATTGCCGTTTAACTTGTTGTCGAGCTTCACACGTTCGGTCGAGTCGGTCGCAAGTCGAATCTCTCCCCGACGTTCTTCTCCGTTCGTTTCGCCTCCCGTCTCGACGCATATATCCGCCACCGTTTCCCAATCTTTTTCTTCCTGTCCGATGTTTTAGGTTAGGGTTAGGTTAGGGGTCAAACTGGGTTCGGCTAGGTTCGGCGTTATGATATCGGCCGTGTTTACACAAATGTTGAAGAACCTCATCGTCTCGAGTCTCGTAACAAACTGAAGTGTGTAAACCGACTGATTAGAGGCATTGCGAAACGGTGGGAACACACTTGCACACCTCGGGATGGGACTTTTGCGTGCTGACGTGTGTGCGTTGTCGACCACGTGATTGCTCGATGACACCCTCGTACACGGAAAGCGTTCCTTTTTCAGGTTCCGTGAGAGATTTTTCCCGGATTTTTTTCTCTTGATATTTAATGCACATGTTTTACCAATCACGCAAAAAAACAATTGACATTTCTTGAGTGTGCGATTAATAAAAATAAAAATTTCAATGTTGAAGTAACTAACATTTTATACTGTTTTTCACGAGAAGTTTCTCTCTCTCTCTGTCTCTTTCTCTAACAATACCTATTTGTTACGGAAAAACCAGGTATAAAAGCACATGACTGTATAATTGGCGTACGTACATACATATTACATGTGCTCTGCATATACACGACACTATTTCCAGAACCGAGCGGTGGAGCCCTCTCGCGATGATTTATCGCTACATCCAAACAAAAAGTGGAGGAATGGGAAAAACCCATTGACCTCAAACAAGTTCCGATATCTTTCACTTCTTAAAAATTCTAATTCCAAAATGTACTGTTGTAACTTCGCGCGTTTATTGTTATACACGCAAGAAACTGACATTAATATGATTATTTCACTAAGAAATTTGTTGGTTTCTGTTTTTGTTTATGACAGCAAAGATATCCACTTGCAAAGAGGAGAAGAAAATAAAAAAGAACTGTGTAGACAAGTTGGGTTTAACATGTTTCTTAATAAAAAATAATTAGCTTTATATGTACACACAAGTATGTAACAATAAATGATAATAATCGTTGTCATTACATTAACGTGACACGTTGTCAGTGACATATTTGTATTAGTCAAAATTTAAAGTAAGTACTTCCACTACTTAATTGTGCGTCTATGCGCGTGAAAGGATTAATGAATGTCGCTGCGGGAGCTATGTACATTGAACACCGATCTTCTAATTATATGAACATCGTAATTGGTGTGAATCTTCGCTTAGGATATAAATACAAATGTACACAATCTGCGGATGTGAGTCGTACGTAAGAATGTCAAATTTGATTATTCTCTCAAATTAATTTCTTTAAAATGCATATCTTCACTAACTAATCTTACGACCTATGGATAACAAAAAAAAAAACTCTTTGCGAGTATTCCGTGTTCGAACACAGATCTTCTATTCGCTCTAGATAATGAGGTACGTTGTGTGCGATAGTCTATGAAGCACCGCATTAGTAAAAAGTAGTTTCTAGTGTCACGTCGTCTTCTTCGCAGCGACGATTAAATGAAGGAAAACTGAACGGCTATTAAGACAATTCGTGTCTTCGTTCGTAATTGAATACTGAGATCGTCGATTTTCTCACACACGTCTCCGTTATTCATTCGTCATTCTTGCGCGCACACACACACACACATACATACACGCTGCTGCCAATATCGATTTGAAAACCCGATTTCGAAAACCGTACAGTCTATTTTGCAGCGATAATACTTGTCGATTTTTTTTTAAACACATCGTTAAGTCGATCGCATGTGAACGCGTGTTGCAACTAATCTCGCGAAGAATTCTATTTCTATCTTAATAAAAATTCTATTTCTTATCTCAATAAACTTTACACTCTAGTTGTAGATCTTAATCCGTCCAGCAGATTAGAATGACGTTACCAGTCATAACACAGCTATAAAGTTGCAACAATATCTTCAAAAACTTAATCAATAATCTACAACTTCTGTCGTACAAAATCGCCAAATGCATTTTTGTTCTATTGGTACTGGAACATTCAAGGCACGCGCGCGCCATTTATTTACATGGCGTTGCATACTAATTCTTTCACTGAGGCACTGCCTCAGTTAAAGAAAATATGAATTTACATACGCATATTGTCCTTCATTCTTCTACGTTTTGCCATATTCGTTTTAACATTTCACTTGAATCTAAAGAACTTAGTTCTATCTGCCAATGTCTAGCTCCGTCGTATAAAAATGATTTGTGAACTCGAGATATATTGTTTTTTTTTTTTTTATGTTTACGTGGAAGATGTGATGACGTGAGACATCATTTTGATCGTTTTCTCGGTTTGCAAATTTTTATTTGCCGCTAATTATCTGCTTTAATTCAACTGACAAACTGAAATGGCTTCAAAAGTCGACTAGGAAGTAAGTCTTCGTACGTATACATTACATGTATTACCTGTGTATTCTGTCTTCTCATCCAACGATTCCAAAGAAGAGATACGTTTAGATTTTTTTAGATACGTTTAAATGAACTAACTCGGTAGAAACTACTTTAACTCGTTACACCGATTGTGTTGTTGACAATCGATGAGAAGTAATACGGCGACATATTATTCGTTTCTTCGTCCTCGCTGCTGCTCTCATAATCGGATTCCGTTATTATTGGCTCCGTCGACGCACCGCACATCAGCAATTGTCTCCGCGCATTCTTGGCGAACTCGCTCCCGGCCGACAGAGTCAACTGGTAAGCTGTTTGGCCGTTGTATATTTCGACATCTAGACAGGACGCGCGTTTATACTCAGGCAACAAGATGTTAAACACCGCAACTTGTTCACGTACAACCGCGAGATGAAGAGCTGTATAACCCGACAGACCTTCCCTCGATCTGAGATCAGCGCCCAGATTGATCAGAAGTCGCACCACTTCCGCGTGTCCATTGGCAGTGGCCAGATGCAAACATGTTTCGCCTGAAGTTAAAACAAAAGAATCTTGTCACATGATATGTAAACGCACAAGTAGCCTTTCTCTTATTTTTAAGGTTTGGAAAAGTTCTAAAACATAAAGCGTGTCTCTCGCGAAAAGAACAGAATCTTTTTTTGTTTATTTTCTTTTTATTCATCTACTAGCAATGCTATGCGTCAATAAGATGTCGCGTAGTTCCTGACGCATGACAGTCGTGTCCAAGTTTTTCATCGACTCTTCTGATGCATGTCAGAGATTCGCTCACGTGTGTCAGAATGATGCGATCCAAGTCATGCGTCTTGTCGTGAGATATAGATAGAACTAGGAAGACGCGGTGAATCATTTAGCCGTCGCGCGGGTTTGGCTGGCGTGCCATGCGATCCAAACTAGGCTCGTACTAATCAGAGTAAACCGCTAAAATTAACCGCGCTGCGCATACCAGCCGCCAATGGCCAAATCTAACGACATAATTTCGCATGTACGTAACTGCGTCAATATTGCTCCCATCAGAAATATCTTTCCTGAATCGAACAAGTGTTTATGAGTGTAGTCTGCAACGACTGTAACTGTGCAAAAAAAAAAAAAAACTGCGCACAAATGATAGTTACGACGTTGAAATAACAAGATCTAATTATTTATACGCTTTTTTATTTAAGATTGTCAATGTCAATGAGGTTGTTAATTTAGATCGTACGTCGCTTGCACGTAGAAGAGCTCCGTACGACGGATACTATAGAACAAATTTACGTAAAGGACATCAGAGCTCGAGACCGAGCTATTGTGTGATTAGGGTCAAGTACGAAGGATTGATTTTTTTTTAAAGGGTGAAAGTCCGACGGAGGCCACTAACGTCGACGCCGCTGTGGGGTTTCCCGACTGAGCGAGCCGATGCGAAACGAGAATATCGTGCAACACGCAAATAGTCCTAGATATTTTTAAGTATCAAAAACATCTGGTCGTGTTCTTTCTCTTTTTTTCTCTCTCTCTTTTTTCCGTCGCGACGCGACGCGTAATGTGACGTACACGACGCAAGCACAGGACGCGCGCCAAAAAAATAAATTTCACCGTGCACGTAAAGGTAATAATTTTGTGTTTTCTCTCTTCCTTTCGTAAGTGTACACGCGCGAGGTGAAGCTAAACGAACACACATGAAGTGCTACTGCTTTTTCTTAAAGAAGAATAGTATGACGTCTTTGTGTCCTTCAGCGATAAATTGAATCACGATGGTCTTTGTGGCGGAAACAGCAATTTTATCTAATTCCACTTAATGGGCTCGTAGATTGTTATCGCGAAATTCGTCATTTATTTTGCAGACGCGATTAAATTTAATCCCTCGAATTAAGAATTTACTTCTTTTTTGAGAGAGAGAGAGTATAAGTGAACTTTAGAGCGCGATTATTCCGAATGAGTCGGTGATTTTTCGATCGCGAAAGCGGTATCGGGAATTTCTTCCAATTATTGCTCATCGATCCTCGTTCCCTAGATTTGCGCGCGAACATACGCGGAGCGAATTGTTTGACGCGCACATATGTGCGACTTAATCAATTAGCATAGATTTGCAATTTCTCTCTTGGGTTCGATTAACCGATCACGCTCCGGAATAGTTGGTTACGCCACGTGTGCGTGTAACGTACGCGTGTCGTCGCACGAGCTTGCGACGGAATAACGCGCCGATGACGCTATGTGGGATTTCCGAGACTTTTAAAAAGTCCATTTCGCGACGAGAACAACCGTTGTCAGCGCGTTGTGTGAGCACACAATTTTCTTTCTCTTCCTTCTCTCCTTTCTTTGTCCCTTGTGTCCCGCACATTCTTCGGTTTAGAGAAATTCATCTCTACGTGAATAAGAAAGAGAGGCGTGTTTCGATTTCCTTGTATGGAAATATAAGGAAATCTTTTTACTGACTCTCATTTATCTATTTGTTATTTACGTTTCTCATTTGTTTTTTTTTTGTATTGTTTTCCCGTCTTGCATGACACATGTCTGAAGTATTTTTTTATGACATCGCTTCTCTCACATTCGGTAGGCGTTATTCTTTGAATGAAAGTTCTCAAGTGCGTCACGTAGTGTAATTTTGTGTTGTTGCTCACAAAATAATTTCTTGCTAATCATGTAATCATAAATAATTAAAGTATAAAAATATTAAATGTAATTGTAAATATTAACGATAATTACATTAATAAATTTGTATTATATTATTAAATATAGCTATAAAAATTAATATATAAATATTAATTTAAGTGTCAATTATTAATTTTAACAATCTGATAATAATTGTCATAAGTCTCTTCCTCTCTCATAATACATTCCAAGTATAATTTCTGAAAATCGTTTCACTTCTCGCGATTATAACGCAATGACGCAGTGCATTCTGACGAAGCCCACAGAGCCGCGGTTTTATCGTGCAACCTTTAGCCAAGTATTGTTATTTATCTTTGGTCACAAATTTTCGTCACGATAGCACAGGGATTCCCCGGGTGTATACTAAAAAGAAACCTGCCACCTCTCATTTGTTATCGCGATGAGTCGCTTACGACTGTTGATTATTATCGTCAGAAATCAGAAATTAAGTAATTTAATCGACGAGTACAGATAGATGTGATATTTAAACGAGACAAATAAATTCGTTCTATTTGACGTCACATTCGTGAAATTTGTCGCGCCGAAAAACAAAACGCGCGTCATCCGGCGTACAAAAGTTATGTCGTTCCCGCCGTTTGAAAAGCAACAAGTAAGCAAAAACTTTATAATATCGTCATATGTACACCGAGTGCTCCGTTCCAACGAGATCTTTTAATTCCTTTGGCAAATATGATGTTCCCAATTTACTTGTAACTTAAGGAAGTTTACGCATTTTCGTATAAAACATCGATTTCAAATTGATTCAAGAATTTATCACTGAGATATATACAAAAAATCGTGGAATATCCGGTAAAATTTTAAATTCAAATTATATCGATTTAATTAATGTTCTTTTTTTTGGACAAATGTATTCACGAAGTTTCTGAAATGATAAAACTCTCGGGCATAAAAATTCAAAAATTATCAGAAGTATAAATTTGATGAAATCATAAAATATCCTTGTGGTGCACGTGTCTCTAGTTATGTGTATAACATTATCGTATACGTGACTTATCTCCCGCGGTAAAAGAGGATTTTCCGTGGTCAGACATTCTTTGTGTGTCTCCGCGTAGATTATCATTTTTCCATTAAATCGGCGTTACGGCAATTAGTGGTTATTGTGCGGGGAAACTTCCAAATAACTATTCGCAGGAAAACCTACAGGTGCAATTAAGGCAATGTAAGACGCAATTGTTCGCTGCTAACTTAGTTGTGTAAGATTGTTATGCGCGCGTCCGGATTATTCCTCCTCCTCAGGTGATACTTTCTCCGACGCAATATTGTTTCCGATCCTGATCTTTGTCGCGGATTGATCGAATGCTTACCGACATAGTTACGTTGCTCCAAGTCTTGAGGAAAGATGCCCGATCTCTTCTTGTTGAGAACATTGCTCCTATCCGTTTCCGACAGTGGTTCCGTGAGAGCCATGACGCACTCGAGATCTCCGTTCTCGCAGGCCACGTGGATAGGTGTATTTCCGCGGTAATTCCTCACAGTCAGATCCGCACCCGCCACGATCAAGTGTCTGACGATCTCCGGCTGGTGTGTCAACACCGCCACATGAAGAGGCGATAACCAGTCGTCGTTCGGAATGTCCAGCACGTACGGGTCAGGCGCCATCGTTATCAAAACGTACGCGAATTCTTTGTAATTTTGCAAGATCGCGATGTGCAATTGCCTGCAAATAAGTAATATATTATAAGACTAGCGATCACGGAGAATTAGTGAGAGAGTTAAAAGTTAAATGGTTCAATAAGACGATTTTATAGAGGGATGATATTAGATTATCAAGTACGAAACTCGACAAATAAATAAATAAATAAATACATGTATATATATTTGTCATACTTCGTGTTTTAAATAATTATCAAGTAAATTAATTGTCAACTCTCACTCATTGGCTTGTTACTTACGTTTCTCACTTTTTTTTTGTATTGTTTTTTCTGTCTCGCATGACACATGTCTAAAGTGATTTTATGTGACATCGTTTCTTTCATTAGACGAACGTCACTCATTAAATAAAATTTCTACGTGCGTCACTTGTATGATATTGTTGTTGTTGCTCGCTCAATTGAATTTCCCCAGAAGCGTACTAATCAAAGAGCGAAGCCCGTTTCATCGAACCGGTCAACGAGCTCGAACCGAGCGCGCGTCAAGCGAGCACGTTGGATCATTTTCTTATTTACGCGGCGCGTCATCAATTAATCAAATTATGCATATGTAATTACGTTCGCGCTTCGGAATCAACATCGTATACAACTCACGTCATGCTTGAAAAAAAAAAAACAGACCACGCTGACAATAACAATTGATTGACAAGATGACTGTGTTCTGCCGTTCCTACTTTTGATTACAAAATTCTTCTGACTTGAAAAATTAAAAAAAAAAATGCAATAGCGAAGAACATGATCCGACACGTACCATGGCAGAAAATGAAACGAAATCTACAAAGTGAAGAAAAATCAGCCCAAGAAACAACAACGTTCACTCACGTGTTGCCGTCGTCGTTCTGCGTGTAGTAGAACTTCCAGGGAGTTTTCATAAACTGTTTGCCAATTGTTGTCGGCTCGAGTTGATCGAACAGCCCCTCGTTCTTACATCGTAGTCCCTGCGGTTTGATGTCCAACGACGACGGTTTGGCGGCAAGCGCGTTCAGGCTTACTTGCATCAGCGAGAGCTGGTTTAGGTTATCGGTGAGATCAACGCCACTGTCGAGAGCCCTCATTGGTTCCTCTACCGATGATGATGATGATGATGATGATGATGACAACGGTGTTACTGATAATGGTAACGCTGTCGCTGTCACCTTTTCCACCCTCTCTTCCTTCTCTCGCAGCAATTCCAAATTATTCGAGACGTCGCAGAACTCCTCGCTGAACTGCAGATTGCCGCTCGACACGAATCCGGAATCGACGTTGTTGTTGCTCGCGCATTCGTCGTCGTCGTCGTCGTGGCACCGTCGTTTCTTCTTGCCCTGCTCTGCAACATGTTCCTCTATGAACTTTCGCGATTCCCAACTGGCTCTCAACATCACTCAGAGATATCGCTTTCTCCCGTCACCGAATTGACACCGTGTGACACAGTGACGTTTCTCACGTGACCCGCGAAAAAAAAACAGGAAAACGAAGCTGTCAACGACCGCGCGAACGGTGAGATTCCCTACGGACCGATCGCTGTGTTTAAAAATCGTTTCTCGTTCGCACTTCGGATCGACGCGATGTCTCTTCGATGTGTTTTTCTTCCTCGTCGCTCCGGTACGCGCGATTTATTTTCGTTTTTCGAATCACGACTGTTTGGTCAACTTTTCGCTCTCGTTCGTTCCGCGTCTGTTGACGCTTTACCGCTCGGCTTTTATTACCCGTTCGGAACAGTGTTGTTGTGTGCGTAACTTCCGTCCGGTCGTGTTAATTATCCTCGCGTATAACTAACTGTCCAACTTCTCCGCTTCGTTAACGAGCACTCCGCCGCTAACGAACGTGAAAGCGTGTTTTATTCGGGGGTTGTTTTTTTTTTTTATTTTTGTTGTGCGTCGAATCGTGCGTTCACCGTTTTGCGTGCGACCGCGCAAAGAACAACGCGCCCCGCTCTCTGGTCTCCCACGTGTCTTCGAACGAACTGTTGCGAACCCTGCGCTCGTGACAAGTATATATGTTCGGTTTCGTGTGTTTTCCGCGCAGCATGTGCGGCGCAACGAGTGGCACCGAGTGTGAACAAATTATATTGCGCGTACACGCACATGCATAAAATATTCAAATCGGCTCGGCTAATAAATAAGCAGATTTGTTTGAATGAATAATAAATGTGAGAGCGATTAGTTTTTCGAATTGGATTTAATTTTATTACACGAGTTCGATTTTATTTTCTAAGTTTTCCTAAGAGCCAGAGGTTCCAAAATTTAAAGCCCGAATGGTACCGTCGTTTACCTCAAGCTCGATACCTCACTGAACGCGCTCAGTGCGCATGTGTGAGAAACCAGTCACAGCGGCAACGCGCACAATGGAGTCTAACGGTAATTCTTGGGGAGAGAATGAAGAGAGTAGGGGCGGAAAAACCCACCATCTCCTCCCGGGCAGTGCCACAAGCTGCATGTGGTTATAAACCGATAGGAGATACATATATGTACAATTTATATAGCGCGCAGATAAGCCTGGAGAAAATGCTTCGACGAAACATCACTGTTTTCTGTAATCGTATCGCGAAATGAATCGACGGCACTTTTTACTTGTTCGTGGAAATACCTTGTGATAATATTTTGTATTATCACTCTTTAAATGTCGCGATTATTCACTTAAGCGAAATGGCGTTAATGATAATAGTTTTTTTTTTGTTTTTACAATGACATTAACACACTGCAAACCGTCAGGTCAGTTTAAATGCGCTCGCGAAAACACGTGAATTAACATAGCCGGTCTATGAATATGTTAATACATAGAATGTACACGTGTTATTGTACTAAATTTTTTTTTAAATAAATAAATTCAATTCTGGCATTCAAAAGAAATTTCCTTAGATTTTAATACTCTCGCGTCTGGGGTTTTCACCACAAAACAAACTGCAGAGAAAAACCTGGCATAAAAAAACCCAGTTAGAAAAACATTTCTTGAATTTTACACGATAATCTTTACATGTACATGAGTTTTATGCGGTAAAAAAATTGTTTTTAATGCATCCACATTTTAGTTTATTAAAAAAAAAGAAGGAAATCCCTCATTTGACGTATAAATTCTCTTCATGAAAGTTCGTCGAAAGCGCCTGCACAATCTCAGCGCTTTGATAGGCCATTTTCTTCACTGCCAAGATGAATTATTTATTTCATTATTATTTCTCGGAAATCAATTTACGGGTTTATCGAAATTAAAAACGGAAAGTTTAATCTAAAGGACAAAAAAAAATAGGCTTACCACACAAAAAGTTAAGTATGTGAAGTGAACCTATGAGTCTGATGTGTCCACCTTTGATTTCAACTCGTTGATAGTCAGTGACAAACTCACTTTTTTTCCTATATACGCTCTGTGGCATCTCAAACCCCTCTCCACACTATCTTTTTTTTTTTTAAGAGGAGAGCTGATAAGAAGGGTTCTCAGTCATTTTCGTGGAAAAACGGGAGGGAGGCGGAAGAGAAAAGTCTGAACGCCCCACAGACTCAAGGGTTTATCATTAGAGTCAAGAGAGAAGCTATAATATACTTCTTTCGTTTTTTTCTTACTTTTTGTTAGTTTTTGATAAAGAATGAAACGCACGTGCGGAGGATGTTATATCGGCATCAAATTGACGTAAATTCTTACGCAATAATTTCCACTACATGTGCACGAGCACATCCGTTATCTCAACGTGACATTTCTTTCAATGTAATTCGTCGTGCGTAAATGCTGTTATCAGGCTCTGTCTTTGCGATTGTGCGGCAGATGAATGCGCGAGTATACTCCTTATCAACAGACATAGCCCGTTGAACATTTGCCGTATTAATAGAAGAGTTCCAGAAGAACTCTCACGGAATATATATATGAAGAATGTTTCTTCAGAAATAGCTGTCGTCGTCAATATTGTAATGTAGAAGTGAATTTTTATAATACGCAATAAAAAAGCGCTCGCGATGATTTTATCTCTAAAATCAAATAATAATTTATCCGGCGTCAAGTGCCGCAAATGCAATGGAACTTTCCTCTTTACACAAGAAGAGTTAATGATGATTGTTATAAATTAAACGATACGCCGATTATATTAATCGGTTGTTAAATTTTTTTGTTCATTAAAAAACAAAATTGATTATTCATTGAATTAATTATAATCGTTAGATTATAATTAATTTAATGAATTATAAAGATACCAACACAGTCAGAAATATCGAATCAATTATTTAGTGCTACAATTCTTTATGCGAACATACCTTTTTTTTTTTTTTTTTACCTCTTGCAGACTGTCATAAGTCGGCAGATTCAATGACTTATGTATTGGCCGATGTCACTTTCACCGCGTATAAATGGCAGAAGAAACTTTCTTCGTAACGCTTGTCCCGGTAAAAGCAGCGAGACAAACTCACCGGAAATTCCCGGATCCCAGCGGCATTTCCTGTGTTTGAAGTTAGTCGTCCACGCACAATCGGTAAACGGTTGTTCTTCTACGGTCGTTCACTACCAACGACTCGTACCGGGAAATCGATTCGTTGGCTGCCGAATGTGCGGCCTCGATACGTAACAAAAGAGCTCTTCATCGCAGACATTCCACATGGGTTTTTCCATTATTATGGAGGTCGTGCCGCGTCGCACACCGCGCCACATTAAGACGATAAACCGTTTATCGTTTACCTTTGTGTGGCGTACAAATAGTATAACCCAGACAAATGTATACAATCTTCTTTCCTTTGAAGTTAAATAATTCTGTCATTGGGATTTCTCAGATCTTGTCGAACAATAAAGATTACACGCAATAATAGGTCATCAAAGATAATGAATTCTTTTATCTGAAATTAAAAACAAGAGCAATCGTTAGAAAAAAAAAGATTCTACATTTCCTTAATAAATTTATACATAAGACGGAAAAGAGAGAGATAGAAGAAAGACGCAAAAACTTATACAGAAAACATCATACATAATATCCGCATATCCTAGAAATAAACATTTGCCACTTATTAGAGCACAATTTTAAAACACTTTTGTCTAATAAAGATATAAGTGATTCAACAGTGTGATTTCCTGTAGATAATACAAAACATCTTAAACAAATAAACAGGTAACGGCTCTGTATCTTGCAAATTTTTAAGTATCTTCACACCCAGAATTTACTATCCCTCAATGTTGCTATGCGCGTTATAACGATATATTATTAAAATAAGATAAGAATGATTAAATAAGAAAGAACGCAAGTAAAGATTCTTTTTTTTCAACGTGTTTGAACGTCCTTGTTAGACAGGTGGACTTCGCCGTGTCAATGTTCGGATTATCTGGGGGAAAACCTACAATAATGATAGAAAATGTGTAAATAATTGCAGCATTATTTGTTCGACAAGTGCCGACATTTATCAGTATAAGAGTTTTATCTTTAACAGCAATCGTTCTTCAGAGACTCACTTATTTAAAATCTGTTTCTTACAGAGAGAGAGAGAAAAAGAAAAAGATTAAATACCATTAGCACTCGAAAACATTAACAACTAAGATAAAGAGCGTTGCGATAAAATCCTATTTTGTTTTTATCATTGAGATCAAAATGTTCTTTGTGAAACTGTTAGAATATAATTGGGATTAGGATTGTTAGATTATATTTGATATATAATCACATAAATAAGGGAAAATCGAGTTTCAACAAGGATAGCTTGAATATACGCAAGTATATTCAGAAAGGGTAGTATGTAAAGGCAAATGATGATCATATTATTGTCCAACTCATATTACTTATCATACTTACTGCGCAATACATAATTGCACATTTATACAAATATCACTTCAATGTCCCTTGATAAATCGCCACGCGAGATATCAACATTCTTAAAGCGATCCGAGACAACATTTGCGCAAGTACTTGAACGAGGTCATCGAGATTTCGGTCTTTGTAACTTCATACTTTGTCGACGTTCATTCAATATAAAATAATCCGCGGCGCAAATCATGTACATTAAGTTAGCCTCAAACAAATATACACCCGCACTTACACAGAAATTAAGTGATAGTTTTGTGTGGATGTATTTTTGTTTAAGGAGCGGCTAACTTAATAGACAATGCGCAAATTATATATCAGAAATGCAATTTTGTGTTATATATTGCACTTGATTCACATATCATGCTTACACCCTTGTAACTGTTACGTGCCGCGACCCTTCTTATCTCTCAACTCCTATTTTTATGTCTTTGTGTGTTTTATTTTCCTAAAAGTTTCGCCGTCACGCGCGCTCTGCATTAAGCTTCACCGTAGTAAGAGTTAAAAAAAAAAAAAAATTAAATTTTATTTCTCAAGTGTCACACAACTACACATGTATTCAAACAGTATATTTAGCACTTGCTACAAACACGAGATCGACGATACGCGATGGAAATACACATGATATGTATATGCATAAAATAAATTTTTTATTATCTTTATGTTATTGTAGGAAATATGGAAAAATATTCAATGACACTAATAATAAACGTAAAAAACTAAATAGGTGCAAAATAAAAAATAAACACCCCGATAATATAATTACTGTATTAAAATGTACATTACTTATTACGCGTTATGGTGCTCGAGTACGCCTTGCCTGATGAGCGGTTCACATACGGATCTCGGTAGCAGATGATACGTGTTTTTTTTGAGCGTGATAATATCGCCATCATCAAGTTCCAACTTGCCGAAATCGCTCAGACATTTCACCTGAAACAAATTGTTATCATTTGATCTTTCTTTTATTTTGTCTCACAGAGATCTCTCTCTGCGTTTCACGCTCCGGCTGATCCGTACCTCAACATAGAGGGTTTTCGGAGGAGACATATTCACAGTCAGATTTAATCCGTGATCGTCTCCGATCGACCTCATGTAAGTGGCCAGAGATTTGTTGTAATTCTGAAACCACTCTTCTTCCGCTTTCAACAGATTCGCCGTTATCTCGGGCGGCAGGATGCTGCCCAATTCCCAGCGCATCTGTCGTAATCGCTTGATTCTGTGGTACAGATACGCCAACACGCATCTCTGATTCCTGAGCAGAGCTGCGTGACGAAAATACACCGACGGTAAAAGCGAATTTTCTTTTTCCCTAAAAGAGAATATCAAGGAAACACTTATGTAGTTGTTCACATTTACGATTTGTGATAGCACGTGCGTGTTGCTTCATAGTTCTGTTAATTAATTATATTAATGTTTTGGAAGTTATTTTAATCTGTATGTACCTGATGTCTTCTAGATTAGCTTCGTAAAGCATCTGCATTTCTTCGAAAACTTGTTGCATTACTTGTTCCTATAGTAGAGATTAAATGAGAGATACAATATACAATTGTGTTGCTTAGAATGCGAAACCACTTAGAATACTTACATTAAATGGCCGGATATCTTCATACATATCAAGCTCAGTTATTAGCTTGACAGCATCCTTTCCAAACATGTTTGTAGAACTTGATGTAAATTTACCCCTAAAGTTCATGAAAATTTTACTCACACATGCACATAAATACATAAGTTGTATATATATTTATTATCATTCTTATATCATGACTTGAAATTTGTTATACATGTACCTCTTCTTTTTATGTATTATTTCTATAATTAGATTGAAAACAACGTAAAAAGTACAATTAACGTTGTCAGAAAAGTATTATTAAATATAATTATGTTGAATTACGCAAGAAATTAAAATACATGGAATAAATGGAATATAAATTTGAATAGATGAAAAATTATCCGATCAACCGCGCACGCGTATAATCGTCAACGACTTTGCGCGCACAAACCTAACCTTCAAATTGCGTATATATATCTAGTGGTACATTTTTCAAATCAAATTATACTTACTTTCACTTCATAGAAAATTCTGATCAATGCGTTTTAATCGTAGCATGTAAGTAAATTTAAACGCCTTTATTATGTTCCCCGTACTACTGTTTAAAAAAAAATTGACGAACATCAAGTGTTTACCGTAAATACGATTAAAACCGACGGAACATTAAGGCCGTCGCACATAAAAGAATCTGCACAGCACAAAACTGTTTTGACCAATAAGCGTCCAAATCGCAATCGTAGCTAAAGGGTCGTTTACAATGGGAATAGGGAGTAGCAATTGAATGTGATTGGTTCTTATCGGTCTCTCCAAACCAATCACAATAAATTACTACTTAGCCGCTCAGTGAGCGGTTGTGCTTTTATATAGACGTAGTTATTATAGACCAATCGTGTTGCAGCAGGAAGTAAAGGTGAAGGTAGCTGTTGACAGTTTTATAGAACGAAATGATTGAATTACGTAGACTCAATTTTTATAGGCTATAATGCTTGTTACTCTCTTTACACATGAGAAATTGCAACAATAATGTCTTAACAATGAAGTCTTTACACATGAGAAGTTGCAACTCTTATGTATAAACATCCAAATCGCGATCGTCCAAGCGGATCTATTTTCAAAAAAGAAAGAAAAACAAAATCACGTGAAGAAAAGCTGCGCGCGCTCTCATCTAAAATCTAATATTTTCCGGTAAACCTCCAATGAAAATCACCAAACAAATCGAACTGGCTGAAACTTCCCAATTTTTTCATTCCCCATCAACCTTTACTCGAGTGACGATCGAAGTTTTTTCGGAGTAGTTGTTTCGATAAACGTTGCACTCTAATTGTTGTATCATGGATAAAAAAAAAACTTCGGATAAACTTGATGAGACCCAGAAGACACCATTGGACGGGATGCTAGCCTCGCTTGTGTGGTATTATTTGAAGCTAAACTGTGAACCGCTAGCAAAACAATTCCTCGATACAGCGAAACCGGTAAATTACACACCAGCGACGTTGATGATAGAGATGATCGCTTTTTTTATATTGTTACATTTATACAAAATGCGTCAATTTTTTTTTATTTTCATGTTTATTTTGTTATCTAAGTAACCAAAATCATCATCTCCTGTTAATTTAATCGGCCGATTATTCTATTGAAATTCACGTGGTAATAAAGTCGCGTTGAAGCAATTTTTTGTGCTTGTATTTTTCAGCCATTACTAATGACGAAGTCTCCGAATTTGCGAGAAATATTGCAATTTTTTTTGCAAAGAACGGGTCAATCGGTGTCTGTAAGTCGTCGCTTGAAAGAATACGATGAAACCGATGTTAATCAACCGGAGAAACTCTGGGCGGTTCATCAGACTATGCAATACATACAGTTAGGCGTTGGGGGTAAATCAAATAACTTTGTTTATTGGGCACAAGAAAACTCAATTGGTAAACAGAATTTTAGAAAACAGAAGACCATTCATCCTGAACCTACATTACAAAAGAAAAAGAGTGCAGTTGCAAATCGCAACCAGAAAATACAAACAGTATCTTCCCCACCAACAAAGGCAATGAAAAAAATAGAGCCAACTAAAACAAGCACACCTATCAAAGTAAAGAAAAATGTTTTACAGAAGAGTAAATTGACATCAAAAAAGAAATCTGCGTTAATAAAAGATATGATACAAAAAAAGGAGCTAGTATCAGTTAAAAACAAACTTGTAAGTATTATTTTATTAGATACAAATATATTATTTCAAACACATACAAGCGTGATCGCTTTCACAATCGGCCGATCAAGTCAATCGATCGTTCATTTTAGATCTGATTTATCCAGGCTGTTAACTTATGCCGGAATCGGTAAAGTTCAATTCGGATGAGTCAGAATGTATAAACGAAAGCATTGAAATTCTATAATTGAACTTTACCGATTCTGGCATAAATTAACGATTACAGTCTGCATAAACCAAATTACAATTGTACTTCTTGTAATTATAGATCTGGTCTTTTTCCATATCGTAAGACTGAATATTATTATTATTATTATTGTCAAAGATACACGCAACAAAGCATTCTATTTTGAAGGACGTGAAATTACACGTTCTAAGTATACATTAACTTTGACCTTTCCAGCCTAGATATTCAGCTAACGAAAGAAAGTACAGCCATGTTTTTCTGCTAGACATCGTGTAACACAGTGTTCACTTGTGTGAGTGAGAGACACACTGCTCTTTCTCACACTAATGGATGCTGTGTTACATGGTGTCATGGTGGAAAGCACGTATAGAAATCAATACAAGAAATGATTTTGATATCATCTGTTTCGATTTGATTTTCTGCACAAAAAATCTAACAATTTTTTTTTTTATTGCAGCCTAAAGTAAAAAAATGTAAGAAAAATTAAACCGATGGATTGGTAATTATAGATTAACCATTTGAGTAGAAGATTAAGAAAAGATCACCTTATAATCTTGAATACAGTATTAAAGATATCGATTTGTATTACTCTGATGTAAAAGAAACAACCACCTATTGTTTTTTTAGGAAAAAGGAATGGATGTTTTTATATTTCGTCACTCCCTACGTATAATTACATAAGTGTCACATACGGGATTTTCAGTTTATTGCATAGTGACACTTGGAAAGTCATGTTCTTTAT
>QVOA01010499.1:0-23963 GCA_014825685.1 Pseudomyrmex cubaensis | reverse complement strand
TACCTAGTAAAATTACACATTACAAAACACATTTTAGCACCTACGTTCTTTGTGATAAAAGATGACGAAGACTCACCAGGTTTTGTATCTGACGATGCTGCTCGGCGGCGAGCCTGGCGATGTCACTCTCGGTCTTTCGCACGAACTTGAGCATCTCCACTGGACCCAGTCGCAGAAATTCGTCGTCGCTGATTCTCTGTCTGACCGGCGCGTTCTGGTTGCTGCTCACCGCCGGATACTGACTGCTGGGCGGCAAGTACGGGCCCTGACCGAGCTTAGGTTGTTGGAGGTAGGTTGGTAGCTGTTGTTGCTGCTGCTGCTGGCTCTTTGCCGCCGCGGACGCGGCAACGATCAGCGCGTTACCCGGCTGCGAATGATGAAGATGGTGCTCTATCCTCGGCGAGTACTTGCCCTGCTGCGCATCCTTCGGCGGTTGTTGCTGCTGCTGCGCCTGCTGCTGCACCTGATGCGCGTGATGCTGCGACGCCAAAGACGGCGGTGGCGGCGGCAACGTACGCGGCTGAGCGCCCTGATGATGATTCAAGGTCGCACCCGGACCTTGACTGTTACCGACTTGAGCCGCGCTCGGCGCCGACGTGGTTCCGCTGGCAAAGTGAAGATGATTCTTCAGGATTCCGCTGGTGGGCGGAGGTGGCGGTTGGTAGCACGGCGGCAGCTGGTCCACTGGCTTGATCACGTGCGAAGGATGATGCTGCTGCGGCTGTTGATGCTGCGGCTGCTGCGGCTGCGGCGGCTGGGACTTACTCTTATTGGACATCGCGGCTAATTTAGCTCCAGGCTGCGCCGTGTCCCATTTCAGAAAGTCCACCGTGGCCTCCTCGTGCCGGTTCAACCCGCCGAAATCTGGGTCAGCGCGCGGTCTCTCACGAGCGGCGACGGGCCCGGTCCGCGGTACGACCGGCCCCGTACGATACATACGTCGTCGTTCCCTCCTCCGAACCTCGCCTTATCACCGTAGGGGGCCTCACTCGCGCGCGCTACTCTCTCGACGGCCGACTTCTTCCTCCTCTTCTTCTTCTTCTTCTTCTTTTTCTTCTTCTGCGCCTCTTCGGCTCGTTCCACTCCTCTTCTCCGCGTCTATATCTTTTTTCGCGCGCTTCTCGTTCCGAGTGCACCTGCCAGCGGCGCCTTACTGTTGCGCGCCACGATTCTCCGACTTTTCGTATCTAATCTTCGTCGCCAGCGAGAATCATGTCGTGACGCCGTCATATGAGACTCAGATCGGTATCAGTTAATTAGCGTTCGTATGTATGTGTTGCACACAGATCCGGGAAAGAAAGAAGCGATTGTCGGTGTGACGTTCGTCCGACAATTCGAGCGAAGAGCAATCGAACCCAGGTCGGTTTCCACAAAATTTTACATCACAATCGTTACAAAGCACCTCGACGTCTTCGAAAAAAAAAAAAAAGATACTGTAAATCACGTCGTAATTTCAAAGTCAAATCATCGTCTCGGACGATGCTCAGCGTTCAAATGTACTTAAAGAATTCCAGATATTCACTTTCGGGATCACATTCACCGCGCCGCGATATCGCTCGACGCTCGCGTCAGCGTCATAGTCGGACAATTCCGGCCTTCGGCGTTCAACTTAAGTTCACGTTGCTTACAATCGACATACCAGTTTCTCTCGTATACTAATGCCACAAGTAACACCGATTCCCCTCTATCGGCGTCTCCAATCTCTCTCTCTCTTTTTTCTCTCCCTCTCCAGCTTTACGGTATCTTTCGTTTCTGTGTGACTTTCGATGAGTCACACTAATTCTTTTCCATTAGCATTTACGCGTCTTTCATAGCATCTCTTCCCTCTTCTCCGGAATGTAATAGAGATCCTGAATCACACAACACACACACGCGCGCGCGCGCAATCACGGCAATCCCCTCTTTCTCTCTCTATTCACGCGTCTCCCGTTAAAGAAGAAAAGACCCTTCTCTTCAGTATCAACGAAACGAAGTTATGTTCATCTATCAGCACCGCACGATTTTTGTTTGACATCCACTATCGCGTCAGAATGTATTCGGTTGCAAATGGAACGCGAGTTCTTCTTCTTCTTATCGTTCATTAATTCGCAATTGCGTCTCACCGAAAGAACACTACACCTTGTCAATCTGTTTAAACACCTTAGCGACGGTTTTTTACACGCAGATCGTCTCGGAGCAATTCAATCTTACGTAGCTGTCATCCTGGCGACGCCGAGTCGACGGCGGGAAGCCCGTCGCTAACTCGCTAACGTGTCCTCAACTCGTGATCGCGATCGTCGTTGTCGTCGTCGACGTCCCCCCTGGCTTCCCTCCGGTATCCCCCAGACCCGCGGCCACGCAGAAAGCGCGCATTCCGCGCTGTCAGTCGATCGCGCTTGCTGCCAACTGCGCGTTTTACCTGAGCGCAGAAACGACGAGAGCTCCGATCCCGCTCCGTCGCTCTTTACCTGTCTCACGACGAGGGCCTTACCGGTCGCCGCAGGACGACTGTGCACTCCGCGCGCCGCCGAAGCCCTGCCACGCTCGTTCGCTCTCTCGCTCGACGGCTGCCGCACGCCGGGTCCCCGTTTTTCTCGCCGCGGGGCCGCATTTCACGGGATGCTCAGTGCCGTATTCATCCGATCACTCGACCGGGTGAAACTCGCGCGGACGCTGTATACACGAGTTCACGAGAGGCTCTGCCGCTTTCACGTGCCCGATTCTGAGAATCACAGCGTTTTTTTATCCCTGTCGTCCGAGTGACAGAGCCGATGACGATGATGTCTTTTTTTTATGTATCTTTTGCGTTGCCCAAATATCTCTTTTTTTAATCGGACTTTTGCATTAAAACAATGGTGGTATTGTTTTTCTTCACTCTTGATCAGTCCATTCTCCACTGTGGGACGTTGACCGGCACGCAACAGTTTCTCGAATATTCGAAAATCTCGACCGACTTGTCTCGTGAATGAAATCTCGTTCGACTCGCACTCTGACACACCAACGATGTCTCGTCCAGCAAAACTTTTCGATGTTTGTTGATGTTTTCTTAGGACTCGATGTGTGTAACTCGAGCGTGTTAAACTCGCGTATTAACAACAATATGGCGGCCGTTCACGGAACGTGAAGTGTTTGGCGGACAACGCCAGGGCCCAACGTAAGGCCCCGACGCGGGAACGCGCCGCAATCTCTCGATTGGTTCCCCGAAAGGCGAAGGGAAAGGGTTGAAGCGTGAGCTCCGGAATCGTGGGAGGTTGTAAAGACCTGAGGTCGGCATGTAAGAGAGCCCCACGGCTCTCGTCCGGGCCTAACAACCACGCGTCGAGGGGAGATCGATGATGATAAATGCAGGTACTGTGTGTTGCAATGCGTTAATGCGAGCATGTATAATTTGTTGTTTAATGAGTTAGACGAGGGCGAGGTCTTGATATCCTGTATTTCTTCTTTGTTTTCACTTGTAGAAGTATATTCCTCGGCGGATAAACTAGATAAACGGAAAGAAATTATTGTCAAGATTATGTACAGTGTCAAAGCTTCGATAAATAAATCTAATTTGTCAAAAACAAAAAATTTCACGAATTGCAGCCGAATTTTCTTTTTCCACGTATAAACAAATTGATCTTGATCTTTTCTGTATTTTTTTAACACGCAATCACGACATTTGCGACGAACTCCCAGCAATTAAGAAATTATTAATAGAGTGTGTGGGATTTCTCTGTCGGCCTTCTCTCGGCTCGGAAAACGCTGATTTTGCCAACAAAGACACATTAGCATACAAACGAAATCACGGTTACGTCTACGTAATTCTCTATGTTATGTCAATGGAAAAAAAAAAAGATGCTACTTTCGTCGGATAATAGCCACATTATTTTCGTAATAACGCATAATTCGCTACTTAGCAACGAACGCAAGCCTGTTTCTTTTTTCGTTTCTGTAGCAAAAGTCGCGTAAATATTGCAAATTGTCTTGTAAATAAGCTGTGACTATGTAACTCTTTTTTTTTTTTTTTTGGTTTAAAAACAGAAAGTTGAAAAGCGAGCTAATGTACGAGATGTCGATGTATGTAAAAATATTATTTTTATTCAAATAGTGTCATCACGTATTTCAATGTTTTGATCTTCGTCAGAACGCAATTAATTAAAGTAAAACATTAATCCAAAAGTTGATGACAGCAAATGTGCGTGACACTCAGTCCAGAAATAAAATCATCCTAGTCGAAATAAATAATCACACTTGTGACAATGGAAAATCAAGTGTGCAGCGTAGAATTTCAAAATAAATTAGATAGTTTTGAACAAAAATAATATTTTACATCCATCTCGTGCATATTGGTCTTTCCGTTTTTAAAATTTCCACGAGCTTATTCAATTCTTCGTTATATAACAAAAAAAAAGATTAGAACTGTTTTAATTAGTCATCATTATACCTTTCCGAATTGATAAAAATATAAAAATTTTTGTCCGGTTGGCGAACCGCGCGCACGGCAGGTGTTACTTTTCTCTTACGCTCGTGTCCGCCGGCAGAGGTAATCTTCTTTCGAAAATATTCTACCTGCTTCAGATATACATTCAGAGAGAGATGTGTGTGCACCTGCGCTTTACGTCAGATGCCGGGTGCGTGACAAATGAAGAGAGTCCAGGTAAAATTCCGATGCGTCCCTTTAAATCCGGTTTGTCAATATACCGAAATGCCGGAAAAAAACCCGAAGTCACAAGAGGGAGCAGATGCCTACCGTGTGTGTGTGATTCTTCCATTGTGCTTTTCACACAGAGAAACAGTTTGTACAACGCGCGCGGCAGCTGACAGCCGCGGATTTTTATCCGAGATACGTTGTGATTGTCCTGGCAAATAAAACTTGAATCACAAAACGGCTACTATATACGCATATTTTTAGAACTAGAACAAACAGTCAACAAATATTGTGTAAAAGGAGAGGATATACCAACTCAATTTCTTTGTATAATTGATGTCAATCGATTTTTGTATACAATTAACGTTAATTAATGATACAACCGATGTTGATCGGTTCTTTACTCACAACAGATGCCTCTTGTCGCGAGGCAAACGGTTTTCCAACCCGGAAATGCTTCTCGAAAAACAATTTTCTCCCCCTCGAAACGACCAAGTGCGTTAGACACCAAAAAAACACCTCGGCAGACAAAACAGATCTCGTTTGACAATCGGTAAAAAAATTTACTCACGGTCGGTGGGGAAGGAAGTCGATACAAGTACCGAGTTCTACCGGAAGATGATGCGAGGGTGCGCGAAATGGCGGTCGCGGCCAAGTTCACGTTGCGTGCACACACACACACACACATCCGGGGGTGAAACGTAACCTGCAGCAGTGCGAACGGAGAAAGAAAATCAATGGCCGGGACGAGGTGCGTCGGCGACGACGGTGCTTGAACGAGCGGGTTTGAACGCGTTCTCATCTCTCCGTGCGGCGAGGATCGTGCGACAAGATCAAAAGAGAAAGAGAGAATCTCGATCTCTCGCACGACCGAGCAGGTTTCGCCGATTTTAATCGCGTAGCGGAGCGGTAAATTCACCCGGGCGGCGGTGTTACATCTCGCCTCGCGCGTGCCATCGGCCGTCCTTTAATCATGATACTCGAGAGCGCCAGCGTCCCTCCGCGATTTGGTAATCGCGCCGAAAACGCTCGCGGAACAAAGGTCCAACGGAACCTACGCGCGATGTATCGGATCAGAGTCTGCAATCCGGACTAGACGCGATCACGATGTGCCGGACGGACCAGGTAAACATTTTCCTCTCTCGTTTTTTTTTAAAATCATACTTTTTCCAAGGGTTTTTTGACAATCCAACACATTTTGTATTCCTTCTTTTTTTTTGCACTCAATTATTGTGCGCGAGCGTGTGTAAGAGTGCAAGCATAAATATCACAAAATCGAGATATACGTCAGAAACGACAATGATCGAGAGAAAAAAAAATAGAGAACGCGCATTACTCTCTTCTATTTTTTTCGCGTGACAATTTCACTTGATAAGATGTGATTCTCGACATCTCCGGGGAACTGACATTTATCTCGCTGAGCTTATTTGTGGAAATTGAAAACGTCTGTTTTCGTATCTACGCGCGTATCGGGAAGGAATATCTGAGAGAGATTTCGCGAGTAGATAATATATTTATGCCTTTTTCTTATCTTCTTTATTGAGTCTGTTTTAAATAAATTATAATTCAGTAAAAAGTGAGAGGGCAATAAAAAGCACGACATCTATATCTATGTACGAATCGAATTATATTCCACCACTTACGTTCGTGGTAGAATGCGTAGAACGTGTATATGCAGACGATCTAATTTCGGAGCGCAGACGCCTTTCCATGTTCTCGAACTGAAATTACGTCACTTTTCATCATAACATCTGGAAATAATTCATTACGTTACGACGCGCGGGATTGACCTTGCGATTTTTTTTTGCGAGAATTATGTTTCCATTGTTCTCTCGCGTTTAAGCGCAGCTGTCTGGTGAATATTAGGATTTAGCGAGCAAATAATCAATTGAGATTGCGCACGAGAAAACTTGTTTTATTTATTTAAAAATAAAACAATCTCTAATTTACTAATTGCTTGCCGAATCCGGTATTCATCGGAGAATTGCGTTCAACGAACGGCATTTAAACGTGAAACAATAGAAATACGCAAGAAAATTATTATATTAATTGTTTAATGAATTATTATATTAATTACTCATATTTATTTAAATATTAATAAAACGAGTCGCGTGATATCGATTCATTCTTCGCTCGGTTTTTGCTCTGAAAAACAAATATTCACAATTTTTGTGAAACTCGCGACATGTGCGTTTTGCAATTTTAACGTCCGATCAATTCGCTAAATATTGTTTTTTCCGGTTGTTCGCTCGATTGTCGCAACGTTTAATGACCACAAAACCAAATAATAAGCGCGTCGTCGAGCGTCGTGTTGTTTGTCTGTGGTGAGAAATTACGAGAATTATTAGGCGTTGCATGCGGTAACAACTTGGCTCTGATGTTGTCGACCAAATAATAAAAGAACATCAAGTCGAAAACCTTGCCCCGCATTAAAACGGAGCGAGCGTAATTTATCGCCACTTGGAAGTACATTTCCATTTACATTAACATGTGGAAACATGTTTGCTTTAAAGCCTAATGATAATAATCGTTCCCTCTCTCTTCTTTCCTCCCCGTGCGTCTCTCTCTCTCTGTGTATCCTCGTCTCGTGCGAGCGAGTTCGATAACTCGAAGATCGTTAATGCTATATTTGTAACACGAGCATTTCGTAATACGTGATGATAACTTTTGCGATTGTGATGTGAAACACATTCGAAGAAACCGTGATTCGATAGAAGATACACACACGCACGTATGCATACGCGCGTCGCACGCGATCTCTCTGTGTCAATTCATCTATTGCTGATAAAAAGTATGTAAAACCTCACTTTTTCATTTCGATAATTATTTGTGCGACAGGCGCTTTATCTTATCTCGCATTGAAAGCAATCTTTGCAAAGCAAAGCTCCGTTAATCCGATATTGTGTACATCACTTTTCCAATTCGATTAATGAAAAATCACGAGCCCGGCTCTCCTCGCTTATTTCGATTCGACTGTACAATCGATTGTGTGATTTTTGTGTCAAATAGAAAGATCGATGGAAAGCGCGTGTTTAACAAGTGCTTTAATGAGATCAAATTTTATATATTCTTAAAAAACAAAATTTATATTCTTGAAAAATATTACATTCTGTCAAATACACCGAAATAAAGTTTATGTTTTAGTCGAATTGGAGTTTATCTGATCTTACGTCGTTTTTATCAGAAAAATCCAATTGAGAGAATCATCACAGCCAGAATTCAGCAGCAGCAGCCCATTCGGAATGCGTAATAGTTCTTTAATCAAGTAAAAAACCGCGATCTCTTATCTCAAGTTAGATATCGGTTCTGCGTTTTACATGGCGTCGTTGTCAACGAATCGGTCTACTATGTCGCGCCCAAGAACTGGCCTCGACTCAATCTCCGTACAAACAAACGAAACCACCCCGCGCATCACAAGCTACTCTCGCTCCTCGGTTTGTCCAATTTTAAGCCTCACGGAATTAGTCGGTTATCAAACGTTTTCCAATTAAAATTGAAGTACAACGCGAGCAGTTTCTGCTACGTCGTTTCCGCGAAGAAAAAAATAGAGAAACAGGGTGTGTAAGGGTGAAGCTACTTAACTTTGCATTGTGTCCCGGTGTCTGTCTCTTTATTGATGTCGCGTGTAAGTAGCTTTGATCGATATGAACAGACTCGCAATAAATGTAATGTGGAAAAGATATATATATATATATCGCATATGTAACATACCGTAACGCGAGTCTCGCGAAGTGCGCAGTAAGCTTCTTTTTCCGCCTGTGAAACAAATGATAGAAATCTCATCAGCATTTAATGACGACGCGAGTCGAGTTTAAAAAATTACTACCCGGCCCCCGGAACGTGTCCCGATATTAGCCAAATGTTTCGAAAAACCTGTTTCGAGGTATCTCGAGAAATCACATTTATTTATAAAATATGAACAGCTGGTTTTTTTTTTTTAATATTACTCACTCTTTTGTCATTTGATATTGGCTCATCTGTCAACTAGAACAGATAAGACACGTGAAAATTACGTAATCGTTTATTTGCGGATGATTTTACTTTACAATTGGAAATATGTAAAATTTTTCTTCAGTGATTTTGCAACGTCTCTTTTGTGAGTGTGATCTCGATTTTGTGCAAGCAACTCTCTCTCTCTCTCTGTCTCTGTCTAATGTGCATATCTATGTCTAACAAATTAATTTATTTATTAGGCTCGGAAGCTCTATTTGTGCACTTAAGGTGGTGCGTGCGTGTGTCATTTTTTTTGTGCATGTCACCCAATGCGCGATCCTGCCGTGCACCATGACGGTCGACGAAGGATTGATATCTCGCGGCTGCAATCGCCTCGTGAAATCGCCATTCATCGCGACCGGCCTTCAAGATACGCGTTTGCTTCCGCGGAAAAAGCGATCGCGTGTAGCGTCCACGCTTCAGTACGACGCCGACCGTCGCCGGATGAGGATCAGCTGTCAACGCGAGCGATACGGAGGCAAACTGGTCGATCAACACACACACGGTTTCCGCGCTTCGTTAGCTGCCAACGCGCGCCAACAACCGGCAAGCAACAAGGAAAAATCGACGGTCACAACGAGATTCTCGTCTTCTGAAGGAAACAGGTACATCTTAAATGTGCGTTTCGTTTAAATGCGGTTTTTTTTTTTGCGCTCGCGCGATTTCTGACGTTTTGCGCGGAAACGTCGCAGGTAGCAATTTTACTCGCTCTATCGATTCGCAATTATATCCCGTCTGAATAACGGAGGACGCGCGGAGAAATGGCAGCTTGATTGACAGGTGAAAAATCAGAGGGAAATGGAAAAGGCGTGTTGTTCGTGAAACGCGCGCGGTGAAACTTTCTAAGATCGTTTCGAGAATCGCATGAAGCGAGTGGCGTATCACGATATCAAGTGATTATTGAACGAAAGTGCTTAATTAAAAATGTAACAGTATATCAGGAAAAAAAATTTGAATTTTTATTCGATTTACATACACACACACACACAGGAGAGAAGACAAATTCTAACGAGATGGTTTCTGGCGAAAAGACACAAATTTTTCTCCGCATTTCCGTGGATAAAAAATTTATGAACACTATTGACGCGTGAGTTAATGCGCGTGTCGCAAATTTAACATTTGCCCTTTAGAGAACTAATATTGTAAAATCGTAATGGCAGAAACTTTAGCATCGCGCGAACAGATAATTTGTTCATCTGCATGTTCCCGACGTAGTCTAGCGCGTAGATATTAAATCGCGCGCGCAATTACGTTACAAAGGACGTTACAACATAATCGAATGTGTCTCACACTTAGCAGAAGAGAAATTTCTTCGAAAGAAACGTTTCTTCCTTTGCGAAACAATCCCGAGTCACGTGCGCGCTTTCCTCGATATACATATACACGCGGGGATGACGTAATTGTCATTGCGCTGAATGAAAAAATTTATATGCAATAGCGTTACAATCCGTCCGATTATTCACCTGAGAAACTTTAGCATCGCGACACATTAACGGAAGAAGGCTCGAGTTAGCTCTCTCTAAAGCGGGAAACGAGCGATCGACACGCTCCAGTGTTACAATTCAACGAGATTTGGGAGAGCGTGTGATATATCGAGAAACGTTCGTTGAAATTGCGCGCGTTTATTTCCGCAAATTTTTTTCATCTGGCCTTGTAAGAGGAATATATTACGAGAGCCAACGACCGCGAATTTATCATCGGAACAACTTCCTAGCACGCGCGTTTTAATCTCGGCGAGATCAGACGGATATCAGAGGGAGATTGAACGAAGCTGTTGAAATGTTCGAGTAGTTTTGAAGCAACGATAATTTTTACTTACGTTTTTCGATTAAACGTAAAAACATCGTTCTCGATAAGTCCGTTTGTGTATTAGATGTGTTCAAGATTTAATTGAAAGATTTAACGCCGAGATTGCTTGCGACGGAAGTGAGCTTCTCTTTTAATTGATCGAGAAATTTTAATTTACATTTCGTTTAATGTAAATCCTATCGGTCTTTTCTCTCTACGCGCTTGCACATACATTTTCTCTCGACAGTTCGGCGCGAGAGAAAGAGAGAAGATGAGGGAGAGAGGAAGAGTGATATCTCAGGTGGGAAAAAACACGGTGACTTGCAAGATATCAGTTCGAAGCTTCAACGTGCCGGCTGCTTATCGGCACGTTGCTTAATATAAGAAACTTTCTGCGATAAATAGAAGTTTCTCTAATTGGCTGTCTATTTTAATTTATGCTCAATGACGAATGTCGTCACGCAAAATAAAATATTCACTGATAAGAATCGAGAATTGTGTCGGTTTTTAAAAATACGTGTAGAACAAGATCTAAAGCAAAAATTTAATGTCGTCGCGTAAACTAGAATGTAATTTACCGATGAGAATCGAGAATTGTGTTAGTTTTTAAAACGCGTGTAGAGAACAAGATCTAAAGCAGAAATTCATTTCGCAATCTGGCAAATTAAAAGAGACGCTAAAGTCTTTTCTGCCGCTTATCGGAATAGCATTAAGTCGTCCGGTGCGAGTTCGATTCGCGGAAACAGTAAAATATTAAAACATTTCGACGGATGGATCGCGTCAGAGAGAAGCAAAGTAATGAAGTAATATATGAAGTAATAACGTAATGCAGTTATCAAGTTTCTCGCGTGCGTTTCCGATTGGAATATGAACTTGAACAATATATTCACACACGTGACTTGTGCATGTTAAGTCGCTCGATTCCAATGTATCACGTTCCGAAAATTACATGAAACGCGTATGTGCAAGTACAAGAACGTAGAGAACTACGTACGTATGTGCAACGTTATATAACTATTGATCTTAATAGCAACAGCGCGATGGATATTCCGTTCCGAAAGGTTGGTTGCGAAATGTTATATTTCCTTCGATCGTGAAAACTGAAATCCAAGACGTCATCGCAAGTTTAGTTCCGCTCTCCGTTTTGGCGGAATTTGCATGCGTAAGATCTTCGAATTTTTTTTTTTTTTTTATCTGCTCTGTAAAAATCTTCAATTAACGTTGCGGTAAAATAAATTAAAAACAAAAAAGTTTCGAACAAATCGAAAAAATTGGGATAAATAAAACTTTTTACCTGCCTAGCAGCATTTAATTATTAATGTATAATAGTACCTACTAATTAAAATTAACTAATCAAAGTTAATTAGAAAGTAAAATTAATTGAATAAAATTAATTACCTGCTCTAATTAATAGACAATTCGATGCGATATATTGTTTGCCGACGACGAGGAGAACAAACACGCGTGTGTAGGAGATTTTTTTTTGACAATTGTTTAAATAACGTTTATCGCCGCTCAACAAACATCGTCGAACGAGAGCGGCGAGCATTGCAATTACAATCATCATAAATAACGCGTGGGCGTCATTTCATCGAGCCGGCTAATGAACGTGATGACTCTGTACCGCCACGGGATTAACATCCGCGCGCCGGCGAATGTTTATGTAAGTTAACCCGTTAATAATGCAGGTTAAACGCCGAGATAATTGACGCGCCGAATAAGAGCCTGTATATGACACCCTGTTTTCTCGCGCCCGGCGAAATTGATTAACACTCGTCTAACGCCGCGCGTGCACATTTCCGAGACGAAAATGACACGATCGTCGGGAGAGAGATCGTCGCATCTCTCTCTCTATCTGGATCTTCGCGAGCGTTTATCGCGTTGTCTTTTTTGTCTAATAATCAAACGCGGAGTCGCATCGCATTTGCATAACGCGTGCGCGCGACAGGTAAATCACGTGCGTTTTAACAAGCGCGGTGTCATTTGCATCCCGACGCGGATCGTCGCGCAAAAAGTATAAGAAAGCCGATTGCTTTGCGTTATTAATGCAAGTCGATGACAGAAATTGCTCGGGAACGTCGATGACTGTCGTCGTTTCCGGGTGCAATCTCTACCAAGTGTTTTCTCTGAATTATTTACTTCGCGGAAAAAAAAAACAAGACGACGCACGGACGCGATGCGGTAACAAACGATCGTTGTGCCGGCGAATGACACACACACACACATACGTTGCAAATTATACGTTTTTTTCATCGCACGAGAATATATTATTTATCGATACACGCAGATAAGAGCGTATCATCTTCCTCGAGTTTGCGCGTGTCATCTTCCTCTTCGTTAAAGCCCCTTTTGACGTTGAGGCTGTCTAATAACAAGCTTTTGGTACGCACAAAGAGCGGATGATGCGGGGATTTATGATTTAAAAACAAGATATCGCGCTGTTTTCGGTTACGCGCCGTGTCGTGTATTTGTGGTTTGAATTAATTTGATTTAAAATTCAGTCAAAAAATAGTTGATGCAATTTGGCCTTTCAGGGGAAGAAAAAAAGATTCTGCATAGTTTTATTAGAGAAACAAAAATACATTATTGAATGATATTCTCAGGATGCCGACAAATATTGCGCAACACGCTGCAAATCACGCAAAAACAGAATAAATCTTGAAATAATTGGCGACTGTCGCCATTCAGATCGCGTTTATTAATTGGGAAAAAGAATTTTTTTTTTTTTTTTTCGCGTAAAACACACTCGTCGACACAGTTCTTGGCCAGACGTTTTATATAAGACCAGAGGAAACAAAAAATTCAGGCGATATCACGATCTCTCTCTTTCTCTCTATCTATCTCCAGAGTTGTGAAACCCGAAGATACAGATAAAAAAAAAAGTTCCGGGATTCATCCGGGAGTTATCTCGCGAGTGACGGCGGTTCTAAGATTATCATCTGCAAGATGATCGTCTGTGAAGTTCTGGCTCTTGCGAAAAGTCCCCCGCCTTCGTAACCGACTCATCTCAAGTTTAGACTCGAGCTCTCCTCCGTTGGGAGGACCGCGCGCGCATTCCCTTGTTTTTCGTTTCTTTGGCTCGAAAACGAGAAGATCAGAAGAGGAAAAGGGAGAGAAAACCTGTCTTCGATAAAGGAAACGGAAAAAAAGCGCTGGCGCAACAGATCGGTATGCGTGTGATGTATTGCACCGCCGAAAGAGGTTGTCTTTGAACACATACGTGGGCGCGAAGAGAAAAACAACGACTCGAATTTTGCGCACGTAAGTGGCCCGCCGGCTTTTGTCGTCCTTGCGCGTCGATCAATTGAGAATCGAAGCGAAACGAAGACGCAAAGGTAAATCACATCGAAACTGTCTCGCCGCGGAGTGATGATACTTCAAATTGCTTTCGTTGCAAACGAACGAATGTGCGAAGCGTGACAATGACGGGACGCAACGCACTTGGATGATATTCGAGTTCATTACATGAAATTATCGATGACACTCATTGATTACCAAAGCTCTTTTCGCAACCGAATTCCGTCTTACGGGGATCATCTTTCTTTCTGGTTTCTCTCTCTCTTTCGCCGCAAATAATCTCGATTAAGAATAGATGACACCATATACACAAACGCCGGCGTTGCTAGAGACAGAGAGAGAGAGAGAGGGAGAGAAAAACTGGATCGGATGTATAAATATATATTTCCACGATAATCATACGACGTTGTAAAGCTGTATCGGGTTGGCGCGAAAAATAATTGCGGTTCTTAAAATTTTAAACGGCAAAATTATGTTCGCGCCTTTTCGTTGCTTTAAACTTCGTTAAACGCCGCAATTATTATTCTTGCACCAAATTGACGCAACAGCGTATCTGTCGTCTCCTACGTCAGAATCGTGATTACAGTTGTACATCACAATCGTATTGCAATTACAAAGTAATTATCACGTTTGTATCATAATTTATTACAGTTGTAATCAAACAGAATAAATTTAATTCAGCTGTTCGCTTTTAATTCAGCTGTCTGCCGAAACTCGGTATCGCGTTTTTTAAGATAGCGCGGACCAATATTTGGACAGCTTGCTCCTCGTCGGATGTGATCGGAGATAGAGAACGCACAAACACACACACACATACTCTAATTGATCTCGTATGCGTGGGTGTGCGCGCGCAATATGTGGATTTAATATTAAATACCGAAACAAATAATATTGTACAAAGTTCCGCTCGATATTTATCGCGATGTAGTCTCGATATTTTTAGAAAATGTTTGATTGAAGTTGCGCGTTGTGAAAATTTAATACGCACAGATTTTTTTTTATATGAGAGCGTGCATTCCTCCGCGAGAGACGAGGTATATAATAAAACAATGTGCGTGAGAGAGAGAGAGAGGCCCCGGTTATATCGAGCGAGCAGTGACCGGTTGACCCAACAATACGTCGTTTGCTTATAGTTTTGCGCTTATTATATCGCGCAAAAAGAGGCATTCAGGTGACTGATATCGATTCGGTTCTCGATCGTTAATAATTTCTTCGCTTGTCCTTACCCGTCGTCTTCCGCGTCGTCTTAACGCGGACTTTTTCCAAGTTCTTTCTCATTTCGCCGTTCCCCCATTTTCCGACGAGCAGAAATTGCTCGCGGAACGAACTAAAATGACAAAGAGACAATCGAGAAAAACTATCGGGAAAACAAAGTTTCTCGCTTTTCCCGTCGCATTGCGATTTTATCGGTTGCTCGCGCGGACAGTAACGAGGCAACTATTTTTCTTTTTTCGCTTACGGATCTAACGGATGTTTCGATGAAAATGTTATTTTTAAGATTGGAACTTGTGGCGGGGGAAAAGAAGGGGGAGAGAAAATTTCTGAGAAACAAAACACGGCGCGCCCGTTAATTGATACAACTCCCGGTCTGGATCGTTTAGTTGATCGAATAGAAATCTTCGATGAACGGTGTTACGTCTTCGTAAGACTCGCGCAAAGATAATATAAATTTTAATCTGCTTATCGCGCGCGTCGATCTCGTCCGGTGCGAGAGTACGCGCGCGTTAAATCGATCGCGAGTATTTGTACACGCGGCGAATAATGGCTCATTGTCACCTAAGAAAACCCTCTTTTTTTTCTCTCTCTCACACATTCAGTCACTGTCAACTATGTCATACGCTCAACTATGCGGATCGATAGAATCCGCGGCGCGATCGCGTTTACCCCCGATGTGGATTTTGCGATAAGATTCCATTAGTTTTTTTTTTCTCTCCTTTTCCGAGAAATTGTCGATTGTAAATTTTTTTTTCGACGCGAAATTCGCGTGAAAATCCCGATAGGAAAAGACAATGCGGTGATGTCTTATCTTAATCAACAATTTCTTTTTTTTTTTTTTTACTTGATTTGATATAAAAAAGAACGACGACAGCTCGCCTTTCTTAGATTCTCTCCTCTCTCCAGCGAAACTTCGTTTTAGCGACGCGATAATCTCGCGGCAAAATCCACCGGTTGGACCGGTGTCAATTTTTGTCTTGCCCGCCGGAGCGATGCTGCTATTCTTAAACCGTACGTTCTGAACCATCGCGCAAATGAAAGTGGACCACATGTACGAATTAATGAGACAGTCCCTTACGGTTATTTGCGGAGCTGGGTTTATCTCTCGAGTGGAAGCGATGGATAAGCGACAGCGCCGTAAACGCGTGCAAATTGGATCTCGATCATTTGTGTATCGCGCGCGTTGTGTCAATTCTGTCCCTTCCAAACGACGTCTTCTCAACGTCGTCGCGAATTATCGGCAAATTATTCGCATAGCGCGAAAGAATTCAATCTTCAATCAATTTTTTATAATCTTCAATACATTTTTTATATTAATTTTCTCTGTGAGTCGTTTTAAAAAATCTTCCACCGAATGTAAAAAAACTCAGATCCGCAACTTGCGGATGACTAATCGTCCGGAGTTAATCTAATGGAAAGCTGGTCGACTCACGCGTTTGTATCGAATGGACCGGTCGGTCGAGCGTTAGAGAAATCAGGAAACTCGTCAAGGAAGGCCGACGGGAACGAAGGTTGCGACTTTTGCTCTTTAACAAACGATTCGATCGTCGTTCGTCTTCAAGATCGCGACCTCCGTGTAATAATACAATTATCCAATCAATATACTTCAGATGACTCATAAATTGCTTGTCACAATAATGTTTTTTCCCACGTCTGATCGCGGAGCGCGATATCGCTACGTCGGAGCCGCACATTAGCGAGCTGCAACGTCATCTAATAAAAGAGCGCGCGCGCCCGAGTTTTATCTTTTTTTTTTTTTTTTTTTTTTTATTTACACGTGCTCGAACGCGTCGGGAAATTTATGGATCGCGCGATTTAAGTATTTCTTCGTACGCGCGCACACACACACACACTCGATTTCGCTAATGTCTTTACACAGAAGTTGCATCTTCAGGTGTCGAGACACTTGTTCGGACGTTATCGGCGGCATCTTGTGTGTAAGACATTAACGGAATCGAGCTAATGGCGTTTTCGCGGAATTACGTGGAATTGTAATGTTTATTGCGCGCGAGAAAAAAAAGGTGAATGCTGCTGCTGCTGCAACAAGCGATTGTACATGCGAGACACACAATCTTGCCAGTCGCAAGGACGAAAAATGTTGAAATTTCCGACGCGATTAGAGATTAGTTGCAGGAAAATGAGAGAGGGACGTCGTTAGCCGTCGTCTCGTTACAATACGCTGTAATTACGCGCCGATGTAAAATGTCATGTGCACGTGACGTTACGCAATCCGCGTAATTGTATTTTTTTTTTTTTTTTTGCAACAAACTAATGTTTAATTCTTTTCTTTTTAGCGCGCTCGAACAAACGGACGTGAAAGATCCAAGTGAATTAGTTCCTGCGCGAACATCGGCTCGGAAGAAAAATGCAGAAGTGCACCAGGTCGGATTTAGTCGAGGTCATTTATAAGGATGTTGTCATCATAGGTGAGCACGGGATTTATCTCTTTTCGAGTCCTCTCGAGAATGATTTAATATCTCGACAGTTAAACGAAAAAACAAAATATAGCATCGAAGAACTTTCATATAATCCAACTTTGTTATTTAAAAAATTTTTTAAAAATCAAAGCAATAGAATAATAATTCTAATAAATTGAATAATATTCTATATAATAATTCTATATAATAAATAATAGAACAATATTAAATTATTAATTTTATAAAATTAAATAAATAAAATAATATTGAGAAGAAATTTATTTCCGATTTTCAGGAAACGGTCCTAGTGGGATATGCTTGTCATACATGCTCGCCGGAAACTGGCCTTACTACACGGGCGAACCTCACCCGACCGACGATATGCTAACCGCGCGATTGCGGTTCTGCTACGGAATCGGCAAGGAGCGCGGGGACGCGCTGAACGGAGACGCGACCAACACCGATCTGACCGCAAACAAGCAGCATCAGTGCGGCAAAACGCGAGAAAGCGGGCTGGCACACGGCACGCGCTACAAACTAGAATGCCTGTCCGCCGGTATAGAGGGTAGAGGCTCCGTTCGACCAATATCTCTTCTAATGGATCAGTTGCAGCATCCGAGCGTGGACGCCGGCTTGGACGTACCGTCGCTTTTGAAATGGTACCCGGCCGAAGGAGATCCCGAACACAGAGTGATAGATCACGTTGTTCTTGGCAAAGGTCAACCTGGTGGCTCATGGCAGGTACGTTTTGTTTTTTTTGGTTTCAATTCTCTTGCGCGTTCGCGTCCAATAAATTTTATTGCTCCTCTTTCTCGCGCGCTTAGAACTCGCTCGAAATTGTTATTCAATTAAGCAAGTTTTCATCTTTTTTACTTGCTATTTCTAGTACATGGATCCTGATGTCTTGACTCTCAGTCTGAGCCGGTGGATGTCTCTTCCCGATTTGGATCTGAGGGACTGGGAAAAACTAGTCCAGGCCGAGCAGTTGGAAAGGTCGGCTTCGGCCGCGGATAAAAACGCGCAGCAGGAAACACTGAGCGTTCACAAAACGTCCAGTCGAGTTCCAGTGGGTACCGTAGCTGCTTATTACAAAGATTACGTGCACAGAAAGGGCTTGACGCAATACTTCCGATGGTACGGAACGGATTCGCGTACGAAATTCGTTTGCGGCGTCGAGCGCGAATTCTTTACGAAAAGACACTTTTTTTTTGTTGCAGCGGGACCACAGTCACTTCACTTGAATCACGCGAATGCAAGAGAGGATACAACTGGATCGTGAACGTGAAGGACAATAACGGAGAACGATCTCAATATCGATGTAAAAAAGTAGTTCTCGCGACTGGCACGACCGACTTGTCGAACCGTCTAGGTGTGCCGGGAGAGGACTCGAATTCCGATTGGGTGATACACAATCTAAAAGATCTAGAAACTAAATTATTAGATCTGATTAATGAGCAAGGTATGTGTGAAAAAAAACATGCGAGATTAAAAAGTAGAGGAAATATTTAAATTTGACTCACTTTTGGAAAAATCCATTGACCGCAGGCGAGGAGTCGAGCGATGAAGACACGCTACCGGTGCTGGTAGTCGGAGCTGGTCTTAGCGCAGCCGACGCGATCATAGCCGCGCGTTGTCGCAACATACGCGTGCTGCACGCGTTTCGCAGTTCTCCGCTCGATTGGGACAAAGCGAGGGCTGAAAGAGTGACTACTTCCTACGATCGTCTACAGTCTCTACCGGATTCCGTATATCCGGAATATCACAAAGTGTACGAAATGATGGCGGACGGAGGAATAAATTATCCTTTGTATCAGTCACTGCCGGGATACAAACTGGTCAGTTTCAATAGGAACGACAGTGATAAGAACTCGGGGGGAACGGTCGTTCTGTCCGATCCACACGGCGGACTGCACGTGTTTCAAGTGTCCTTAGCGGTTATTCTTATCGGTAAATATTTAACGTACACATATTACAAGCACAAACTTGTCACTAATTGGTTGAATATTAAATGAGATATAAAAATTGTTATTTTAGGGTACAAACCGGATCTGTCATTCTTGAAAAACAACGGCGTAGGTATGGGTTGTCATGAAGACAAACCGATCGATGGTAAATCGAATCCGATCGAAGTCGATAATTACACGTACGAAGTGGTAAAGGCGTCAACAAAGGGACTTTACGCGACAGGACCCCTAGTCGGCGACAATTTTGTTCGCTTTCTCTTGGGTGGCGCGTTTGTAATTTTATTAAATATTCTTAACACTCTGCAGAGATCTGACAGTCACTCCCACAAGCCAATCGTGTCTTAGCAAACTTGGTTTACATAGAGATATATCAACAAATCGAGAATCGATATGATTTCTCCCTTGCTCAATTTGAAAAATCAATCGTTTGATTCTTAATATTTATATAAGAAAGAAATTGCTGTAAAAATCCGTTTGTACAATTTACACTATTGATATTATTTTTATATTTCTTTCTCTACGCGTGATCCATGCGACACGAGAAAACTTGATGTGTTTTTTTCTCGAGTGTACGTTAAGTTCACATTATATACATACAAACACACTATTTAATTGTTTCGAAATATCTTCTTCAGCGAAAAGCAAAGAACGAGAGAGATTGCTCAGTCTCTGTGTCTTCGAACAATAAAATCACATGCGGAAAAAAGATGACAATTCAAATGCTACGTCAGATTCATTGTGTTTTAAAATCTGCGTTTTGAGCTTTTTAACATTCCATTTGACGGGAACTAACTTAACGGAGATTAAATAATTTCTATTCGATAATAACACCAATACGCGCTATATGTAATAATTTTTTTTTCTAATATATTGCATAATTGTTTTTGTCACCTGTAAAACTCTTGTTGCATTATCGGCAAATGCATTTGTCATTTTTTTTTTTCAATTAACACACACAAGATAGATAACAAAAAATGACTTTCTGTAGAAGTGCAACAATTAAATAAGTATCACAGACCATCTAATACTTATCAGATGTATTTTTAACGTAGTTTAATCTACTCCGCCATAATATACCTCTGCATCTCTTATATACTAATAAGCTGTGATTACTTTAGCGGAATACGCTTCATTATCAACATAAACAACATATATAATGTATTATATACATCAACATATATAATGTATTATATATCAACATATATAATGTATTATATATAATACATACCTTCCTAGAGTACAAACTGTTTCCACGAAACATTTTTTTTTATTATACTTATGTTCACTTAGAAGTAGAAACAATGATTGTTATTGATATAATTTGCGATTGTATTGTCAGATTTCTTCAATCTCAACATACGTGTTGAAATGCGACGATTTTTGATATTTTTATCACGCTTTAAATTATATGAACATTTTTATATTTGATCTTTTGATGATATGTGTGAAAATTGAGAAATTATTTTATTTATTACATCATCAAATATTTGTCGCGCAAAACTTTATGATATATATATCTCAACACATGTATTATAACAGTAAGCCTAATTGCATTTGACACAAACGTAATGCGTGTTACAACAAACATGAGATACACATACCTGTAAAGCAAAAATATATTGTACATAAGAAAGAATTGAAACACAATTTATAACAATTTATAGTAATAGTGACATAATGCGTGAGATTTTTAGAAGTTTTATTGATAGAAACATTAGTTGAATAATGTTTACAGGGATGAAACGTACGTATAGATAAGAAAATTACTTAACATGCGCAATCTGTGATAGAAATTGTAATGTTCAAGAAATTGCAGAAAAAAAAAATAGTAAAAAGACGAAATAAAACAGATATTGAGTATATTATATTTGGTTTTGTATACACACACATACATACATACACACACATAAACAGAATGATATAATTACTTTATTAAAGAAAAATATTAAAACACTACAAAAGTCTCTTAAAAATGGTCTCGTATGTGTTACAGATAAATATCAAAATTTATTACATATATATAAATACAAAAAAAATATAAGCAGCACTTTTTCTTTTATTATTAGAGAACGATCTTATTTGAATAACAATTGGATGATTATAGAGTTATAAGAAAAGTTTAGTACAGATATATAAGGTCTTGCTGCAATATTTGTTCTATCGCGATTACATTTTGTAAATAAAAATAATTTACTACTTCTCTGTGCCTATATAAAAATATACAGTCGTATGAAATAAATAAGTTTGTTATATTTGTATATTTATATGATATAATATTTAATATATACACGTATTACACAAGAATTAAAACGTGGCTACCATCCCCCCTAAAGAAAATTGCATTTTAATATTGTGAATAAGTTTCAAAATCAGAAGATTAATGCCACAGCGATAAATAAATAAAATTAGTATCGAATTAATTTATTAAAAGATGCATTAAATATATATGCGATCTTACGAATGTTTTCTTTTTGTTTTACGCGTATGATTTGGGAGAAAACTTGCGCACATACTGTTTTAAAAAATACTTTCCTTTCCATATTACTATATAACAGGTTTTCATAGACGTTTTAATTTTATGGAACACGATAAATGGCAACAAGTTTAAGTTCTGAAAATAAAAATAACAATACGACCTTAGAGACAGCAAAGAGTTGTTGTAGATATTTCAGTCGAATATAAATGACATGAAATTAAAAAATTCACATTGATTTTATATATTAATGCTCGGCTCTTACGGCCGTATTATTATTCCTATGTGAGATACTTCCCGAGAACCGTACATAATTATATTTGTGTCCAATTATATGGTTTTACTTTTTACCCTACAGCTTAAATACGATGAACAAGAAACTAAGTAATATGATAGCCGCCGCGAGAATCACGATGCAGTACAGTTTTTTATTAGCCCTTTGGTAAGAATCGGCTTTCTTTAATTGTTTGTAACCCTCTTGCACCTGTACCTGTGTCTGTTCGATGTTATAATCAATTCGATCTAAAATAGTACCCTGATCCTGCACCATCACTGCAAGATCCTACGTGCAAAAGAGAAAATTATACACTTAATCCTGTATGTAAATGTGAAATAATGTAACAATATATTTTATAAACGCGCATAATTATACAAGAAAGATTGTGCATTAAGTGTTAATGTCAATTCACCTTGAAAATATGTTTTAAGTCTGCTATGCTTTGGACTATACTTCCAATTTGCTCTTCTCTCTCTAGGGCTAATTTCATTCTATTTTCAGGTTCTTCCAGTTGCAACAAAACCGAGTCTTGTCTCTGCTCGCTTCTCTGCCAGTAATCGTTAGTTGCTTCGTTCGATTCCGTTACCCAAGGATCTGTTGCTATGTTATCCAAAAGAGATTGGTCTTCCGCGAAAAACTGACTGTTTCTCTCCTCTCTCGATTTCATTTCTATAAAAATTTATTGAATATAATATAAATGTACAGCTCACACACACACACGAATGTATTTTATTACTTGATCGTTTCAATCTACGTGAGAACATACGTGTGAGGTAATGATTCTGTGCTTGCCTATACCGAAGACCCAATTCCTGCAGAGCGGTCGAAAGGGCCATTACCGCACTTGCGGCTAGTCGACGTTCCGCAGGTTTGCTTTCGTGTCTGCCGGCCGACTTGATTGTTTGTACTTGTCTAAAGCCATTGGAAAACGAACGTCCAATTTCTCGAGTTAGTTGTTCCATTTGTCGTTCTTCCTGCAATAGACGATTACAGGCATATATTAAAATCTCTCGTTCAGTTATTTTGTGGAATAACAATCTTACTTGATTGATACATTTTCTTTTTAACGATAAACAACAATTGTAGAACGGTTATTCGAAATCCAGCTAGTGATGGATTTAACAAGTGACAGGTCCCGGGAATTCAAACAAACCTGAGACGTGTCGTCCAAGGTGGGTCTGGTGAGCTGCTTAGAATGCAACTCGGCCAGAGTATCAATTTTCACTCGTAATCTGCTCAGGATGTATTGTGTCTCTTCCAAGGCATCCGCCCAAGCAGGCGGCGCGCTGCTGTCCGTTCTGACACCTGTGAGCTCGACACTGTCGGAAGCTCCAGAGTCCGAGTCCACCAGTGCCACGCGCTCGTTAAGATTCTGAAAATCCGAATTGGGGAGATTTAGATATATGACGAATTGCGGAACGCGAAGAGTAACAGAAGTTGTTACTGGAGGTCATCAGACAGGTTATGTGTATACGTACTTGTTCGGCATAGATGCGTCTGCTCTGTAGAGCATTATTCCTCATCAAAACGAAAGGCTCCGTCAGGTTCCTCGTAGCCATTTTTTTAGTAGTTACGTTTCTCTTATCACAACGCAAAACACACAACCTGTCGTCGTCATTTCATCCCTCCTTTTCCTGAGCCGCGTCGCCGCAACGCGCTGGATCAGCTGTCATCTTGAAACAGCTGATCGACAGATTTGTCGGTTAGTGTTCAGGATGACCGTTTGGAAACGCTGTTACTTTTTCTCATTATTTTATTAAATTATTTCCAACTTCACATCTGTATTGTTGTCGCATAGATTTGAAGTTTAAATGTGAGTCCAAAAAAAAAAAAGAAGACAAAAAGAATGGCAACAGCACACGGTGTTCCCAGGCGGTCACCCATCCAAGTACTGACCGTGCTCAACGTTGCTTGACTTCAGTGATCAGACGAG
>QVOA01010498.1:0-17785 GCA_014825685.1 Pseudomyrmex cubaensis | reverse complement strand
AAAAAAAAAAAAAAAAAAAAAAAAAATTACTATTGTTACTAGTTTATCGAAGAGACATCGTTATTATATGTTCTCTTGAATTGTGTATGTAGCAAATGTGCGGATGTCAATCAAAAATTCACAGGCAATAAAATCATTTAAAAGAACTTTATGACAGCGAGTTGCGCGTAGTCGTCGAGTGACGCTTATTGCGCGAGCTTACCGTACACGAAAATAAATATCCGAGTCGAAATTTTGCGTCTACATTGAATCTCAATTCTTCTTTTTTAATGTAAAAGTAAGAGAGAAAGTAGATGCTACTTTGACGCTATAATACGTCCGAAACTTCTTTTTTTTCTGCTAAAAATTTTAAAGTTAGATTTTACCCTTGCTTATGCTGCGCATTGTTCTGACAGGTTCAAAGTAACATTTCGGCATTTATATTTCGAATTATAGAAGATAGGTTCTATTCTAGGTTCTAATTCCATAAAGATAGGTTCATATAAGCTGAAAGAGCATTAAAAAAGACGCTAAATTTCGACTCGGGTTCTCAGTCTGTTGTCGAGCAAAATATAATAATAAATAAAAAAAAAGAATGCAAATGATTTGGACAAATGATTAATATTATTTTATTTAAACAAATGATTACTTAATATATTGCACACAGATACGCGAAGATCTCTCTTCGTTTTTTTTTTTCGTGTTTCCGAAACGCGCTCTACATTCAAGCGGGGTCGAACGTAAATTGGCTCCGTCGTAATCGCGTAATTACGTCATTAGACGCGTCCATGGCGCTTTATCGTACGTCCCTTATTAGATAGCGACGGTTAATTAAATGTTCGTACTCGGAAAGTCGAGCAGTATTGTGTTACATAGTACGGAAATTATGTTAAGCGGAGCGAGGGGGATGATGGGGACACGGAGGTTCCGGCAAGGCGGGCGCGGGCGCGGGCGACTGCAATTAAGCGCATCTTGCGCCGCATTGCATCGCGCGCCATGAGATAGACAGAAGGATAGACGGCGTGGCGGAGAGAAAGAGAAGAGGAGGCAAGAGGAGGGGAAAGAGGGAGAGGGCGGAAGCGATAGGGGGAGGCGTTTAACTTCATTTTCACGTTATACCCCTCTTAACGAGGTTAAAATCGCTGTGACAATCTATCGCCGACGCAATATTGTTAAGCTGCTATCGTTACACCCGATGGGATAGATTTCGGGGGGGCACACCGACGAAATGCATCTTTGTTAATGGACTGTCCGTCGGACTAACGGGAATATCGGGCGGGAATATCCGGGTTGCTAATACGCGTGCCGCGTATATAATGACGAGCTCCCCGTGTGAGCCCGCGTGCGGATGCATAAACGATATTACGCCGACAACGGTATTACATTTGACACGCAATAGAGATACAACATCTCGCGCAATCCTCAACTTATTATTTTACATATGTGTAGTTAAAGCCAATAGGAGCTGAAACACTGTGTGGTTGTGTGTTAAATTGGTTTATCATTAATGAAATGCTCGAGGTACAACTGCAAACGTTTCGACCGATCCGATGTCCTTATCAATGCAACAGTTAATTTCTGATGAATATGTGCAAATAACGTTAGAGAAATTACTGTATGTTAAAAGTGCAGGATCTTCATAGGTTTATATCAATCTATTCATATTAATTCTTCATATATTAATCTATTTATTTGTTTAAATAAATAGATTAATAATTTGCGTATTCTGAATTCAAATACAATAAAAATAATAAAAAAGAAACTTGCACTTATTAATTACAAAAAAAAACTTCGTCGGACCGCGGAAACTCTCGAGCGTCTTTAGTTATCGGCGAATTCGGACCTTCTGCTTTTCTCTCGACTTTATGACTTTTACATCGACTCTGTTTTTCTGTTTTCGAATTTGTTGGTTGAATCGTTAACCGACAATCGACAAATATAGAAGTGAGAACAAAAAATATTTGTCACCTCTACAGTCGCGCAAATATGCAAATTTGTTGTGAGAGATCAGCCGTAGAATTTAAAGATACAATAACAGAAATGTATAATATGTTTCTACAGTAATATAAGATAATTTTGGTTCCTACAAAAATATTTTGCAACGCTGAAGAAACAACGAACTACTTAAGTTATGTCGACAGCAATGTACTTACTAAAAATACTTTACAGTAATTTCTCTAACGTCATTTGCACGTATTCACCGGACATGTTGCATTGGATAAGGACCGCGTGAATTGGTCGAAACGTTTGCAGTTGTACCTCAACATTTCATTAGTAATAATTCCAATTTAACACACAACGGTGTTTGAACTCCTAAAGGCTTTAACTACATACGTTTGAAGATTCTCGGAGCTTTCAACAAATCTTGTTAATCCTTCGTAGACAGATCTGGTCTCTTAAACCTACTCAAAAATTTAAAATCAGTATCTTTAGTAAAAATTAGGTTTTTTCAAACGTTTATATCTTTGAAAATACTAAAGGTTGTTTTCAAGTTTTCGTTTTGATCGATGCAGAATCGTTCAACTTTCGATTCAAAAAAAAAAAAGATCGAAAAATTATTGATTTTTCGCGGAGATATTCGATTTTAAAGTCGCGTGAATTTCACAGTCTGTTCTGGTAGACGTTTTTAGAGTCTGTTCACGAAGAGAATTATAATTGTTATTTCACACATTAAGCTGTGTATTGCGCTTTTGTTGCAAATAAAATCGAAACACGATTTATTAATCTTCGTTTTTTTTTAGTTTTATTAACTTGGTGCGAGTAATTTGTTTAGATTTCCCAAGTGTTTCTTCATTCCGCTTTAAAAAATTCTCTCTGCGTTCTGATATCTATTCCCAGCGCGTTAAATAAGAAATCGAGATGTGGAAGAAACTTTGGTAAATTATGTGTATCCGGAAAAATCGTTAAAATTAAATAATTCAACAATCTCTCCCCCTCACACGTACCTCTCGCCATTGGTATTCTCTCGTGTTTCCATTTTCCCGTCGTGGATTTACATTTACACGATAAGGCAATTTAAAGGCGCGTGATGGTGGGTTCGTGTACATATCCAGGTTAAAATGATTAACATACCGTATAACGGACACAGTGGAGATTACGCCTGCGCATGGATTAGAAAGAGCCTCCCGGGAGATTAATTCTTTCCTCCAAATGTACCTCATTTTCTTCCTCCTTTCTCTCCCTCTTCCCTCCTCCGTTCTCCTGCTCCGCGGATAATTTAACTCGCCTCCTTAGCGCGCTTCCTCCCTGCGTCCTCTCCCGATAACGGCTTATCGAGTTGCCGCGTATTGTTACGTTACGTAATTTGAGTTTAATCTCCAAGTAATTAGCAACGTACACCTCCGAGTAGTTTGCTGCACCCAGGGGATGAATGGAAGTGAGAGAAAGAGAAAGAGAGAGCGAGAAATAGAATTGCATTACGCAATTTGCGCCGTTTCATTGCTCGCGCCTTCACTTGCCGCAATATCGAAAAATTGATATCGACAGTCGATCGAATGATTTTCCGGCACGCCAAGCGCTAATTAATTCTTCTTTAAGTGACCTTTTTTATTTGGCGTGTAAGATAAGTAATGAAGAAACTTCGGTGTAACTGTAAATCGAAAGAAAAAATATCGGATTTGATTTGAATATTTAAGCAGAGACTAAGCGTGACTTCGTGTTTTATTTAATATTTTCTCAAAAGTACTAGGTTCACCACAATTACGAGCGTGGGTGTAAGTACCTTTGTGTGCATTTGTTACGCGTAATAACCGACGGTATAGGTTTCGCGCGCTGCGTTGTCGCCTGATTAATCGTTCTGAAGTTGCTTCAACTCCTCGAACATTTAAACACTCGGGGAACTCGCTGAACATGCGCGATTTCCGAACTCCAACGAGTCGCAGTTGCGCGGCCGAACAGGCGGAATTGGTCTAACTTTTCAAATTTACGATCCCGGTTAGAAGTGTGCGATGGGAAATAAACTGCGGACCGGCTGATTAGGCGAAATCGATATTTCGCGTATGTATTCATCCGAAACAAGATCGCGTACCTATTCAGTAATTATATCTGAAACACGATTCGCGCATGTAAAATCGTTATTGGAGATACGTATGTTGGTGCAACACGTGATTTCGAACTTGTGAATTAATTAGAAGATGTCGGAGAGAATCTTGCGAAGCAAAAAAATCACTATTGATTATATTGATATATTTACTATTTTACAATTATTAAAAATTCTGCTTTGATGTAATATAATTATTAAATAGTTTTTTTTCGAATAAAATCGTTTATCTATTAAAAAAATTAAATTTATGCGTAAAAAGTTGACAAAAGAATTTACATAAAAATTGCAATTTATACTTAGATCGAAGTATTTGAATAGTTCGATACGCGGAACATTTAAATTTTCTGTATAATTCGAACAGAATATCACCATTGACTAATTTTACAATCTTTGATACGCGTATTAACCCTTCGCATACAAACTTCCAAAATCGACCTACTAGTTACACTGACAATGAGTTTGTAAGATTAGCATGACTTTAAAATCGAATATCATCGCGAAAAATCTGTATTTTTTCAATGTTGTTTAATCGAAAGTTTGAAATCGGCTCTGTGTCGACAATAAAAAAAAACATTGAAAACATCTCTCGTAGTTTTGAAGATAGAAGCGTTTAAAACCAAAATTAATTTTTACCAGAGGGACATCGGTTTGAAATTTTCGAGTGAGTCTGAGAGATTCATGTCTGTGTGCGCGAAGAGTTAAATCGTAGAATACTTGGAACGCGTGTTTTTTTCAACTTGTTGTTGCATTCTCAAAAAAGCTTCTTGCGATTTTTGTTTTGACTCGCGTAGCCCCCGTCGCGTCGCTGCTCAGTTACCCGCAACATCACGCAACGAGTTGGACGCGCGTTACGTTTGCTCCGTAATTTTGGTTTCCGAAACTGAATTTACAGACGCGCAAATTTGTATTGGGTGTGTCGAGAAAACATCGGACGGTCGGTGTGAGTCGATCTGTTAATCAACGCTCGCGATTACAATTAATAGCTTTCCGAGTTCCGTGATTGATTCAATTTTCGTCTCGTCGGAACTTCGCTTGTCGGAACGGAGTGAAGTCGCGCACGAGAGCTCGAGTGTGTGCCCTTGGATCGTCATAGGTCGCGGTAGCGTTGCGAGCGAACGTGTCGAGTATCTTTCGCGAGTGTTTATTGTCGCGTCGCGAGTTTCAAACGAAAAATCTCGAACATATCCGATGGGCATCGAAAGTGCCGTGAGTACGTAGTTTTGGATGCGAGTGCAAGTGGCGTTCGACGACAAAACGTGGCAGCGATAAAACATAATAAGTACTTGGTATTGGTGAGTCTATTCTTGTTAAATAATACAATTCGAGATCACTGTGAGATGTGAAAAAACATTAGTAAAAGCAATTATAATTTATGGCAACTAAGCTTAAACCTGTTCGATTTTTGGAGATTCGAAGAAGTTGATTGATTCAGTAATGATCAGAAAAATGTTTTTGATCTTTCAGTCTTCAGATATATTTTCAAAAATATAGTTTTAAAAATATTTTCAAAAATCTTATTTTTTCTCTAACGTATAATATTCCGTAAATAAATAAATATTTGAAATCTCCTGGTTTTGATCGGGCAAGTTTGAACCGTTTTACAGGATGTCGTGCAAATAATTTAAATGCAATATCTTTTATCCAAACGTTTCGGTTTTATTTTAAACCTTCCTCAGTGGATTACTAAAATCCAATGTTTCATTGAATACTTAACAGATGTGCCGAAGTATGTTTCTATGAAGAAGAAGAACGATGGTTGTTTTGTCTGGAGGTGTTGTTGTGTAACTGTGTTTGTACGCATCCTTCCGCCAGCGTTAAATTATAATAGAAATTGATGTTGTTTTGACTCGGGTTCTTAACGGATTTGAAATCTCCTGGTTTTGGTCGGGCAAGTTTGAATCGTTTTGCAGAGTGTTGTGCAAATAATTTAAATAAATATTATACGGAATTTAAAAAATTTTATTTTCAATGATCGAGTTTCCGTCAACTAACTTGGTCGTTGTGAATGAAGTCACGAGAGAGCTTCTGTATAATTGCTCATGAATTGAATGTCAAACGCTGTAGCCGCACGCCACCGGTCTCTTCTCGTAGTTTCGTAACTTGGAAAGGTGGCGGCGCGGGCGTCTCGTTATCCTCTCATCAGGGTGATTTAGGCGATTCGGTTTAGTTCCCGGCCAAGTTTAACGCTGACTGCGGTCGTGTTCACGGAGTATATTTCGAACTATGTGCGTGGATCTTCTTGCGGATTGCGGGAAAATCCCACGTACCGTAATTCCGTCGGATAAAGACACACAACGAATAGATCTCGAATCGGACATTAATATCTCGACTGAAAATTCAGTCGAAATCAAGTTGATCAAATCGAGATAAAGTCGTTCGAACTACAAGGTTTTGATTACTCGTAATTATTTTAATTAAATTATTATCAATATTTTACCGAATATCGGACTTGACTTTTTGTACATCAACTCGCTTTTAAAGATTTGTTACGCATTTTTTGTCGCGTTAACAAATTTCTTTTGCGCCAAATCGAAAATCGTTTTTTCCAAAGAGAAAAATATGTCATACATACACGTTAAATGACGTGCTCGCAACGAGTCGGTTGTGCGTTTCAAAATCTACGTAGTTTACGTAAACGGGACGATCGCGTCTCTCGCTCGAGCCGTTTAATTAAATGCAATGTTGGGCGTGAAAATTTTATTTTGACGAGCGCGTTTATTATAAATTACGCGGTGTTAAAATTACGTGCTGTTTTGCGCAATATATGTGCATTCATCGACTTACGCGCAAACAAATACTTACTCTTTATTTTCGCGTTGCAAACGCGAATGTAACAACGCGCGTGCGCGAATTAATATCACGTATTGGCGATTTTAATATGGTGATAACAATATTTCGTTTGTGTTCGCGAGAATTAATTGAAACGTCGTGTGAAAAAAAAAAAAAAAAACAGAAAGCCCTTTTAAGTTGAAACTTTACATCGCCGAAACAGTTACTGGTCAGGAATCGAATTGCATTTTGACAAATTGAGCAAGAGTCGTTTTACCTCAAAAGTCGCACCTGTGTCGGCCACGCCGCCGTTGTTCTCCGCCACTCTCGCTCTTTTATTCTACCCCACGCGCGCGCGAAAACCCCTAATGTTCCCTCGATTGAGACTCTCTCTCTCTCTCTCCGAGCACTTAATTCGCCTCGCTCGCCAGCGAGACGAGCAAAGAGGCGACCGTAATGGCTTTAAAAACCCACGGGAGAAGGACGTGGGGCGATTCTTTCTTTCACCCGGTGAGACGTGGAGGAAGTGAAGTAAAGATTAAAGTAAGGCGGTAGGAGAGATTTTTGCCCGAGTAAGCGGCTTACACACACAGACTATGTCGCCGCTGAAAAGCGATATATCTAGGAAGTCGGTCTAATCCGAGATATGCGTTTCTGAAAGTTACATCGTTTCTGAAGAAGAAAAAAGAAATTAATGGAATTCTTTTCTTTTTGACAATATTCTGATTATTATTGTGTGATTGCAATATATTATAAAAAAAATATTTTGTTTTTAAGAGGACTAGTGTAGGGTCGATTGTTTCAACTTGTCGTTCTCTTTATCTTTTCGCGAAAAAAATTCATTTCCTGAAGAGCTTAATGGGGATTCGAAGTTTCCGATCTTCGCGTGCTTCATCGAAAGAGCGGATTTAAATTTCAGATCGGCCGCGTATTCTTTTGTCGTAAAAAACTTTCGCGAAAAAAAGAGTCGCCGTTGAACAAACGAAGGGACGAAGGGAGAGAAACAATAGAAGAAAATCGCGCGACGACGGCAAACCCGGAGAAAGAGAGAGAGAGATTCTGCGGTGACACGTCGATTTCCGCGTGGAAATATCAATTTCGCGAAAGCTGGCGGAAAAATTTTAATTAAACACCGCGAGCAAACGCACCGCTCGACACGCACAATTGAAAAGTTAACTCGAGCCGCGCGTTATGTTTTTTATTCTACACACCGCGCGTGTTCTCCGCACCAATGCCTCTCTCTTTCTCTTTCAAACTTTGGCCAATTTAAACTTTCGGTTTTACGAAAGGATTTTTTTCACAAATTCACGCGAAAACTCGCGTGAACACAACTCACCGAAATATTTTCATCGTTGCGTTCGCGTAAGATCCATAAATGTTAAATTTGAATTTTTTATTATTTTACAGTGCTATAAACTTTGTACGATATTGCTTTCTATGCATTTTTTTTATCGTTTATACGCATTTATTTAGATTAAGCAAGATAAGCTTTTTGCAATTCTCTCTTCCAAAACGAGACTTTGATCAAATGACGAATCTGTAAAATCTTCATCGTTAATGTTTGCAGAACGCTCCGAATAAATGCACTTTTGCCACAAAGTATTTTCCGACAATATTTTCGACGATAGTCAAAATATTAGAACTAAATATTGAAGAGCCGGACTACTCTCGGATGTATATTTGACTTAAAATGTTGCGCGCTCGAAGCTGCTTTTACGCTGATGAAGCTGTTTTTGCCGGGCATTTGTTGATTCGGTCTTTTTCGGAAAATATTAATATTATTAGGTTACCGATGAACATTTATATACGTTTTTCCGCGCACGCGTGTTCCTTTAAAAGAGACTCGCGTAACTTACGTATAACTACGGTAAATTTCAACATGTTTGAGAAAATGTCACATTTCAGGTGGGAGACAATTCTTCGCGGTCGTTTATTTTCGTTAAAAGATATATCAAAACTTATGCAAAACCGCGTAACTTTGTTCCTTCATGCGCTGCAAACTCGAGAACGAGTTTTCATTCGCGTTAATCCACTGTCGCACCTCAGAGATTTCGCTCCTTTATTCTTTAGCTCGCACGAACGCTTCTAATCCGCACGTCAAACGAAGAGCTTTCGCTCTCTGACCCACGCGCGCTCGAGAAGAAGAGGGGAAGTAATTTCAAGAGACTTCGGGGGGAGAATCCACCTTGTACGTGGCATAAGTAAACGCTTAAAACGGCAACCGGCAAGCCAGCTGCGCCTGAAGTTGGACTAGTTTAGGTCTCGGCAAAAGCCGCGCGCCCGTAATCTCTCGTGACCTATCGCCATTAGATTTTCTCACGTCCTCCCCGAAATAATGTCTCACACACACACACACATACACACACATCGCGCGGCGTGTAAGTATCGATTGTCCTGAATTTCGCGTTGTAACTTTGGAGAACTCGCGCGCATTTCGAATTTGACCGTCTCTCTCTCTCTCTCTCTCTCTTTCGTGCACGCACTTCTGGCGTTCTTATTTTTTTCGAGGATGCGAGTAAGTAAATAATTCTCGTTATTTTCTTCTCTGACAAAACAGGTGGAAAGGAAGAGACGAAGATGGCGAGTGTGCATTGCCTTTTGCGCAAACAAAGGTGGGACGAGAGATACAGTTGACCTTAATTAATTGAAATGCACCGAGAAACGATATCCCGGGGAGATTAAAGCGACTCTTATAATGGGTTTTTCGCGTTTTTATTGCCTCGGCTATGCCGCGCGCGCATATATATATGTATATGTATATATCGCGCGACAAAGTCTACAATCTATATGAAAATTACGTAGCGGATTTTGTCCAGTAGCATATATATATATATATACATATACATACAACACACGTCACATCGATTTTGCCGGTTTCCTACGCAATTTTCAATTTACGAGAGATTAATTTGAATGTACTTTTCACTTGTCGTTATTGCATTTCACATTGTGTGACATGATTCAATCATTGCGTTTATTTCTCTCGAATTACCTGTATATACATATATGTATATTGTATTATTCATAAACGCTGATTTAATTGAGACCGTTTAATTAATTGTCGTAAATAATTCATCAACATGGCAAACAAATTTTCCCTTTTGTTTTGATGTTAGAATTGAATATTACACCGAATTTATAAATACACGCAAATTGAATTTTACGTCTACGAGAGAGAGAGAGAGAAAGAGACGATTTTGCGCGTATTCGATTTTGCGCGCGATCGCAACCGTTATCGCTGACATCATCGCGGATTAGCGTTCTGACAGATTAATCTCGTCTCCCTTTCTCCTTGCATGGAGATATCTCTCTCTCTCTCTCTCTCTCTCTCTCTCTCTCTCGGGCGATAACTATTCATAGTACAATACTCCGTCAACTTGCGGAGAGACTCGCGGCGTGCCATTAGAATTCATACCGCATTGCAAACGCGAGCAAATCGGGCCGAGCACCGACGTCGACGACGACGGAGTCGAGTAACGATCGATAGGAGAATATATCCTTCCGCGTATTTTCGCGCGCGCCGCGGATGAAAGGAACGCCGCGGAATGTGCACGGGGGTCCTCCCCCGCTTATCTCGTCCCCGTCATCTACGTATACTCGATTCTTCGAATCAATGAAAGGTCAAGGTCGTATTTTTCCACCCTCTTGTTGACCCCCCGCAAACTTGTGTGTGTGTGTGTGTGTGTGTGCTAGGAAACGTCCGGATCTCGCCGAGAGCAGTGAAACGGCTCTTTTTGGCAAGAGAGCCGCGGCCGAATTTCATTGTGCAATTTCATTGTCCACGTCATAAGTCGAGTTATTAAAAGCGATATTATTTCCGCGCTCCGGAGAGGATTCAATACACCAAAGAGACTCATCTCGGAATAATCGCAAAAGGGAAATTTTGGGTTCCGTTATTCTTCGTAAATACGTTAAGCTCTCGAAGAGACCGCGATCGTCGAGAACTTCTCAAATACATTTTTGAGCTCTCGAGATAAATGAATTGCCCTCTTTAAATGTCGCGGCTTGATTATCTCTCTCTGTTCTCTGAGAGATAAGATTATCATTCTCTGCGGGGCGCGGGGAGGTTTCATCGGCGAACTTTTAGACATCGTCTTGCATTTCTGAATCGAACGCGTCTCTACGCGGTCGAACAATAAATCGTGCTTGATGATTAGTCTGTTTTTCCGTGCCTCGCAGGTAATTTTCTTGCGGACTTTGCGCGCCCCTCCCCTTTGAAACAAGTTGAAACTTTAACGAAAACGAACATCGAAGAAGCTGTCGCCCCGGGTCGTTCGGAGCTTTTATGCGGAGCGTATATATACTGAAGTTTCACGGTTCATGAATCGATCCGTCGCGTTTTGTAGTCATATTTTGCGCGTCGAAGTTGCAACTCGACGCGAAACTTCTTCGCGTCGACGTTACCTTCCTTCGTTTGAGAAAAAAAACCACACTTATAATTAAAGGGAGAGGGGATTTTTATCGTCGCCGATTTTCATCGGGACGCTCTACGTTTTGATAAGCAAAAAAAAAAAAAACCGAAAAAAATATAGATCGAGAAGAGAGGCAAGAAAGAGATATTACATTTCTGCGCATACTTTTTGCGTGTGCAAAAATTCGTATAAAAAATCGAGACAAAGGGTAAAAAATCGAAACTTAACTTCGATAAAATCGGATGATTATCTTGTTACAAAAACGCAAATACGCTCTTTTCGTGAGAAAAATATTGCGATGTAAATTAATTGCTCAACATCGAAATTAATGTAAATACTTTGCGACGCATTGTGTGTTCGATCCATTGTGTGCTTTGTGCGCAATATAAGCGGAGAGACGCATCACGCGATAGCGATATATCTCGTAAATAATGTGTACTCTGATACGATAATTAATTACATCTTTCTCTCTCGTTCCGCAGTAATGACGCGGTACATTTGTACCGCGGGAAGATAGAAATAGCTTGTCATTTATATTACACACAATCGCGGTGTCTTATAAATCTCTCAAGTCTCATCAGCCGACAGTGATATTTAGGCAAATCCGAGCATTAAAGCTCGTTTTTGATCGACGGAAACATGACATGTATCGTACGGTCGATTCCAAAAGAGATTAAGTCCTCGATCAATTCCAACTTTCGCGTAAAGTTTTGGAATCGTCCTTTTCTCTCTCTCTCTCTCTCTTTCTCTTTCTCTCTTTCTCTTTCTCTATTTGTTGAGTGCGCTCGATATCGTTATTTGGGCAGAATTGTTGCTGACTTGTGACCTAATTAATCGCCGCAGCTCCGCCAATCCATCACGGACTTCCACGTCTTACGGACGTACACCTGGGCTGTCCGTCGATATCCGTGAGATCTGACAGGTTTGAGTGGCGTCCCTTCAACGTCGCGCAACGAATGAATATAACAAGCGCAAGTAATATAAAAAGCTTTTTATCATTTTTTTCCGGTCTTTTAAATTTTCATTTTTCGCGCAAATTACTTGAGAATTTTTTGCGAACCAATTTCATCCAAAACGCATCCTTCCGGTTGTTTCTTTTGGCGGGAACGCGTATTGCAAATGAAACGGCGAACGTAAATTCACACCTCTCTCTCGAAAATAGAGTTGCGGGACAATTCCGCACGAACACAATGCGACGCTTGACAGCGCGAGAACCGCCGTCAGCATTTGGGAAGAATCGCGGTTTTTGCGCTCGTGCGTTCAATGACGATGTAATTATAATGCGTAGCCATTTTGTCAGATTCCGTTTAAAATGATTAAATATTTGTTATCGATAAAAGCAAACATTTGACGCGCGAGATGATTATTTTTGTCACCACCGCGTGCCCGCCGTGTTATTAATTCTGTATTATATTGCGCGCGCGCGCGTGTGTGTGTGTGTGTGTGTGTGTGTGTGTGTGTGTGTGTGTGTGTGTGTGACGGCGTTAAATTTAATCCCCCCACAGTAATCTCTCTTATTTCATATTCAATATTTTAAATATGGAATAAAATAGTATTGCATATTTACTCGGGCAATAACTAAACTGAGGAAACGTTTTTGTTTTTCCCAATTAGATACAATTACGATAAATCACGATTCTATTAAATATAATCGAAATTGCGTGACATTTACTCGCAACAGGATTGAAGGATCATCAAACGACTGCGATGAGACTGCAAATATTTGACGAACGATTTCGATCGAAGATCATTTTGCAATAAGTAACGCGTTCCTCCAACTCGCCGAACGAGTTTTCGTAACAGAGATTGCCTTTTGGCGGCTCTGGAATTCCGCAAATATCGGAGAAGGACAAAACGATGAAAGTTCGCCGTCGAATATTGTTTGAAAATACATACCTACAATGTTGATCCGAGTTTTGGAACGCGGCGGAAAGAATTTTAGAGAGAATGAAAGGAGCCGGGAGAAGTGAAATAAACTTGTGCTTCAAAATTCCGGCATCCGAGCAACGCAAAGTTTGCGCAGATAGAAGGAGAGAGAGGGGGAGAAGAAAAGGTATTTTTTTATTTATAAAACGTACAATCACGACGGTGTTTTATGCGAAACAACGTGTAACGCCCGCGGGTACATTTTCAGAATCTGATGTTGATGATACGTCGTTATCACGTCGGAATAATATAACGAAAGTTTGGTAGACTCGATGATGACACTCGAGATTTTCTTCCGCGCTTTTCTTGCGTCCTGACAAATGAAGCCTTCGCGCCATTATTTCCGCAAGACCGCTTGAAAGCTCACGGGAATATATATTTCACGGAGCTCTCTCTCTTTTTGCGCACCGGTGACTCACACCGTTCATTTAATCGTAACATTGAAAACCGTGAGGGGCGGGGGAGACCGCAAGACCGTTATTGAACGACGAGCGCAAAAACCTCTCCGGCGATTCTTCCCGAACGCGCGTTTCTCGCGCCGTTGCGCGTCGCATTGTTCGTTGGCGTCGTCCCCGCAACTCTATTCAAGATCTGTGAATTTACACTTTACCCATTTTAGTCGCGGGTTTTTAGTCGCGACACTATCGCGTCGTCCAATTCCGTCGTAATCTTTTTTACAACACACGTACTTCCGTTTTGCATCGTAAATTGCCTTTCGGATTTGCACAGCGGTATTTTCGCCCTCGAATTCCACGAGAGTCTCTCTCTTTTTTTTTTTCGAGAAATTGATCTTTTTTACAATTTATTGTATACGTTGTTTGTATACGAAGTGAGAGAGTTGCTTGAAAAACTGTGTTAAATTACGAAGTTAAAAAAAACATCAAATTAAATTGAGTCATTTAATTTAATGTTTTTTTCATTGATGATTTAATGTTTTTTCTTAATTAAATTGAGTAATGTTATTTAATACTTTTTTTTAACTTTGTAATTTAACACAATTTTTCAAGCAACTCTCTGACTTTGTATACAAACGAGTTTAAACGTTTTGACGAAAAGATGACACTTCGAAAAAATCCCACGGTTCCGAGATTGTCTGCAGTTTTATTCGACGCTACTTGTACGATAAATTTTAAATCTTGATACGCAAATACGGTTTTCGTTCGGAATTCGTTTTTTCCCCTGCAAAAACTGAATCTTCTTCAAACCTAACCCGAGATTGAGCAATCTCGAGAAGTGAGAAACTACTACTCCCCAGAGATGTGCACTTTGCGAGGGGGTCGCGGAAAGAGAGCCGTTGTCTTTGTTGCCCGCGCGCTGCGCGTCTTGTGAGCGAGTGCCATCGACACGTATGACGAACGCGACGAAAAAAAAAAAAAAGAAATTTATTCGACACGCGAGAGGGAGGAGGATGAAAAAAGTCAGCCGGTTATAAACGACAACGTGATACGTGAGCGAAAGGAGAACGGGGACGACGCGGCGCGTTGAATCTCAAAAGCTCTCTTCGCGGCTCTTCCGCGCTTCACGGACTGGAAACGACGAGGAGCTCGTGCAATTTATACTTCTTAACGCGACAAACGTTCCGCGAAATAACGCGCGCGCGCGCGCGCGGAGGCTGGCGCAAAGAGAGCGCGTGGAAATCTGGGAAAAGCCACCGGTGCGCGTTTCCCACCGTGTAACGTCGCGAGACAACAATTCGCTCGTGAAAACCGTAACGCGACGAAATCCAGCATTTAATCCTTTACGACCCTTTATCCTTTTTCATGAGACGGGGTAAGTTGCTTTTTTTGAAAAAAAAAAAAAAAAAGAGATCGTTATTTTCTATGAATTTCTCGTCGCGCGTACTGTATTCGCAATATTCGCGAATTATTTAATTAAGCAAATGGAATCACACTAGTGGCGCTTTTTGCTGGCGAAGTCCGCGCGCATTGTGCATTTTCGAAGTTACGCCGTTCGCGCGCGCGCTCGCGTGCATTTCCCGAGTAACTTTGCGTTACTCGGTAAATTTTCAATGCGCCAACGGGGAAATGAAGTTTAACCGTAACGACTCTGTGCGTTCTTTCGACCCGGTGCGATGTGCTCGTCGGAAAAATGACGCAATAATTCGTGCACTCGCAACTTTTTCTTTGCCCGCGAGTCGAAAAATTCAAATTACTAATTTACATATCAAGAGAAAGAGAAATGTTTGCGTTAGAAATTATCGTCCCTGCTTATATAAAATTATTATTTTTTTTCAATTTATTACAGTCAGTTTCTTGACAGAAGTGTTATTAGGATTTCGCGGATGAATTACGTGTTTTAAGGAACGTTTTTTTTTTTTAAGATTCTCCTCGTTTGATTGTGTAAGATGCTCGGTTTTAATATTTGCGCGACGTGTTTTATTGCGCGACAAGAACGCAATTATCATTATACCGCTCTCCTGTAGCTTTGGCGTCATTATATTCGCGTGAACGACAAAAATTGTTCACGTTTTACGCGTCGATGTATTGCACATTGATCACTAAAAACTACGTTCGCCGAATTGAAAGTTGATTTCTGACGATCTAGTGCCAGTTAAAATTGCGCGGCCTCTCTCTCTCTCTCTCACACACACACACACACACACACACACACACACACACGCGCGCGCAATTTCCGTTGCAAATTTTTCACGTACCTAATAAAAACAATCGCAGCAAAACTGGATTCGTTCGCGCGACACGTCCGGCTTCGTGTGGCGATGACGCGAAATAACAGAGCACACGGGATTCTGCGCATGAAAACGGCAGCTGTGCCACGCAACTGTGACACCGCCGTGTGTTAAAAACTGCAAATCGCAGAAATATAAAACGTCGAAATTTAGATATAATCAGACTTTGGCATCTATATCGATGAAAAACAATTATAAAACAAGTATAAATTACAATAATTACAATAATTTTAGAGAGAGAGAAAGAAAGAGAGAGAGAGAGAGAGAGAGAGAGAGAGAGAAGAAAGCTTGCGAGAATTAAATAGTTGTACATTTTCAATTTGATTTATCACGACACGTACAAATTCAATGAAAACTCACTGACAAAACTAAAATATTGTTATTATTATGATACTTGAGATCGGAACGCAAGCTTGTTATGCAGACTTTGAAAGACGACGAAAGCGTTTAACAAGCTCGAAAGTTTCGCGTCGTTGGAGAAACCATAATGCGTTTGCTATGCGATTTAAATTCGAACCGGGAGTGTGGGAAGTGAATTTCAGCCAAAGGGACTCTTTCTTGTCGGATGTTTTTTCCGCCTTTTGTAATTTTTTTTTTTTTTTTGAGAATTTTATTCACGTTCCTTTACGATTCGCCTCAATAATAAAAACGTCGCGATGACTTCGATTGGTCGCCATTAGCATCGGCTACGACGTCAAAACAACATCGTATACCACTGGATTTTATATCGCGCGCGGTAACGGGAAGAGACAAAGATATTCGACAGCGCAAATAAAAATTTACGAGCTTCGTGGAGCGCTAAAAAAATATTCGTTCAAAAAAAAAAAAAAAAAAAAAAAAAAAAAAAAAAAAAAAAAAAAAAAAAAAAAAAAAAAAAAAAAAAAAAAAAATAATAATAATAATAATAATAATAAAATTATGACAAGATGTAACTTATATTAAGTTAGAACGACGTATACATTATATTAAGAGATTTTCGAGAACTAAGTTTACGTAATTTTTGCGAATATATTGAACACACACAAAAAAAAAAAATAATTTGACATGTTTGATGAATAGCGAAATGCGGACAATGCGACAAATGTTTGTTGTTGCATTGTCGCAATTGTCACTTGACATTTCGAGAATCTCTCCATGGTCTCAAGTGCTTCGTTGTCTGCTCAAGTTTGACGAGTAGACAATTTCTATCGACAATCTGAGCGTTTCAATTCTCCAAAGACCGGATAATAATTCAAGCCGACGTCTCCCGAATTTCGTCCGTCGCGGCTCTTTATCGAAAATCAGATCGAACTGTCTTGAATGTGATTACAGCCGTTTCCGTTCTTTCGACAATGCCTCGATCTCGCTCGTATTTCTCGTCGGCTTTTATTCCTTTTTTTATTTTTTTACAAGTTGCGATAAGCTGGAAGTTTGCGTGAGATATTCGCTCCGGAGTTCGCGCGGGTACACTTCTGATTTCGAAGTTACCGCGAAACTATAAGCCAAGGATAATGGGACGAAGGAAGGGCCGTAAGCACGAAATTATTTCGCAAGCAAATATTTGTTATCGCACTTTTATCAAGTTACAAAACTTGTGCCACAAGTTTGTGACACAAGTGCCAGGATATCACGTTCGGGGCGCGAATAAGTACATACATAATTAGTCGCAGAAAAAAACCGTTAGAAGACAAAGTTTCCGACCTTGCGTCATAATTTAATCTTCAGAGTGTTCTTTTCTCAAGGAAAGAACAAAAGATCGAGAAAATTTTTCAAACGCAAAGCCCGTCCGCCAACTGGTAAGTCTCGCTGGTTTTCTCAAGACTGATGTTATTTTTTATGAAAGAAGTAGGGGAGACCGGAGCACAAAGTAACATCCAAAATAGATTGTAAAAAAAAATGTACTCAATATTATGTAATATTGGGTACATTATATAATAGTCACATCCTTTAGGTTTAAGAAAAAACAAATATTATTCTTATATATCTTTAGAC
>QVOA01010497.1:0-39871 GCA_014825685.1 Pseudomyrmex cubaensis | reverse complement strand
TGTATATAAGTAAAATCAAAAAGATAAGATAGAGGTTAAGGTATTTGATAATCCAAAGAAAGAGTGAATAATTTCACTTCTTTCGAAAAATGGAAGTTTCACTCTTTTCGACTGGCAGTATTTTCATGATTGCTTGGAATGACATTTCACTCCAAAAGAGTAAGATCTCACTCCAAAAAATTTAGAGAGTTGCTTTAGGAACTGATGTGTCATTTTATTGAATATTTATTTTGGAGATATATATATACTAATTTGTGTGAATTATACAGTCAACCACAGTTAATGCACACAAACATACAGTAGATGATTGTAATATCAAATGTGCAATAACATAATAGGTCATAGCTTGCGGTTAATATATTTTCGTGTGAGGTTTAGTAAACAATGTTAGATGATATATGGCGGTACACATCATGTTCCGTAGCCTACGGTCACACGTTCGCACACTTGTACGTACACACTCACACACAGACACACACATACACGTCACAGTGAAGTGAGGTGTATTCTGTGCTACAATGTATAGTTGCGCATTTACATTCACCTACACAAAGTGGCCCGTATTCAACTTGGCCGAGACTTTGACTCGAGCCAACATAAGCAGAATCGAGACCACAGGGCCGTACACAAGATCGTTACTGATAAAATTCCAAAGCAACTGTGTCAACATTAATAATTGCAGATTTCTTAACGTAAAATTAATCTTGCAAATTAATGATATATTTACGTTGAATGTTGTAGCTTTCTGAAATTAATTTTGTTTCAAAAGACATAAATCAATACACACGCGTCAATGTATAAAGAAGAATAACAATTTCTATTAATTACATGTTTCTTTGTCGAAAATGTTTTACGATAATCAAGCGGGTGATAGCTAATAGCACCTCTGCACGAGCTGCGGTGTGCGTCCATCTCATCGCAATAATTGTCATACATAGACATGTAAATTATACAGACGAATATAAACGTCAATATGACAGTGCCGGTGCCGGTCGAGAAATCTGCTGCGGCTCGGTTTGCGTTTCTGTTGCGCTCGCTTCTCTGCCGACCGGTCAAAGTGAAATCATTAGTTTGCTTAAATCAATGCGCACGTAAACGTCCGAGTTATTTATGCCCCGTCATTACGGAAGACGTCCTTCGCGTCTCAGACTTCTAACCACACCCCCGTCATCCATTGCCCACCAATCGCCCCTTCTTCTTATGAGCTTCTTCACCCTTTTGGTGTGCCACGATATACTTGTGATATATACTGGAAAGGCTGTGACCTCGCGGTTTGACCTACGAGTGTCACTCGAATGCAATGTACTAATGCATGTGAGTATGCGCATGAAACGAAAGCGCAAATCATTCATGTCGCAGTGACGCACGTATTACAGTTTTTATTATGTGTATATATAGGCGGTGTCTTTTTACACGTATATTATACTTCGCGTATATTTTGTAAGTGAAAGATTTTTGAACGTTTGTTATATTTGCAATAATTTCAATTATTACTCGGATATTATTAAAATATGCACAAGACACACGCACACACACGCACACAATTCTCTGAAATGTAGTAGTTGATGTATGTTGACGTAAGTAACTTCCGTCTCGCGACGAATAGCATTACGGGCTAATCCGATTCAGTTGACTGGCGAATACCGAAATGCACGTGGTCCAGATAATCTTCCGCGAGACAGTCGCGTCGTCTCTTTGGCTTGACACGCGCGCCAACAAGAATTCGACATCGCTTTACAAATCCGTGGTGGACACTGAAGTTACGATAGCCGATGTTAAACTTTACTTGAATGTTTGTTATGTTGCCGCGTAAACAGTAATGAAACATTTTGAGATATACAGCGTCATAAAACGTCCGGTGAAAGTAGCGAGAATCATCTTTCTCTCTCTCTTTCTCTCTTTCTCTCTCTCAAGCGAGAGTCGCGAGACGAAGACGAGCCGGTCTATTATTGGTGCGCCTCGCTAAACGCTCGCAAATAATTTGGTAACGAGTGAAATGCTGGCTCGCGCCGTACTTTGATACTTGCATTTCTATATTTCACATAACAATAAGTACAGCTGTGACGACGAGCGTTTCCACAAAGATCACCCCGTGCATAGCCGGATTCGTATATTAACCAACACCACTTTCATTGACTATTTTAACTTCCAACTACTTCGTGATAGTCTCCGAAAGCTCTTGTTGCATACGCATATTGTACGCCGTATTTCGTGAAACACATTATTATTCACGTCTTCGTGCAGCGGGATTTAACGAAATACAAACATGCTCCTCTGGATTATTATTCACTTCCTGGACGTTTTATGAAGTTCGCGTTACACGATTAGCTTTGGAAAAGAAGAATGTCGTTATTATGTATTTTATCTTTACACGTTGGAGGCGTTACGCGAGATATTAAGCGGAAATACACGAAATCAAAATGTTCTCAAATGTTTATGTATGTGAGAGAAATAGTTTTGGAATATTACAATGTCTCAGTGTCCAGACAACAAATTGTGGATGACATTTATACGACGAACCAGTCGCCGTATTAACACATGGTTTGGCTTGGTTCCTCATTTGGTAACGGTAGCTTCCACAAGATCGACGTGGACAACTGAACCCGTGTTCTCGGGACTGATCACGACGTAAAGTGACTCGGGCTCGACACGCGAATACGGACCGCAGTCGATCGACCGATCGAGACACCGCGCGTCGAGATAGACGCGCTTTATAATAGGATTGATGCGGCCAGCTGGCACAGGTCTGGGAGATTTGTAGGAAATTCTTTAAATAACGTTACCTAAACGAATCCCGACATGCCTTGTGACGCCGATCTCGTACGATCAGCTGTCCATTCGAATTTTACGCCAAGTTTGCCGTTCATAGATTAATGTTCTCCCAAATAATCCTCCGCCATGTCGAAAAGTACCGAAATGCTATCGCGCGCGTCGCCACAAATAATATCAATGTCTAATTGCTTTTATAATCGTGACATCAATATACGAAAAAATATCTTTAATTAAAAAAACAAACGATCTAGCGTTTCATATTTTGTTACATAAAATTAGAAAGCGTTCGCAAACTCGGTTTGCGAAATTAGAAAGAATTTAATTAGTCAAATGCCAATCTAAAGAAGAATTTCAGACTCTAATTTACTCGATAACCATGAACTATGTTTATATCGTTCAATTGGAAGTAGAATGCTTTCGTCTTGCGCTCGATGCGCGACTAGGTGCGACCAGGACTGGGAGGCACTCTGGACCGACGAGCGATATGAACGGCAGGACGTAGAAATGGCAGGATGCCAGGATAGCAGTCAGCTTCGAGTCACGTACATAACAAATGATTGCGGACTGACCGAGCGCCAGAGGGGGGAGGGAAGAGGGAACCGAGGGCAGAATGAAGAAGAGGCGCGCGAGCGCGGACGCTCCACGATCTGTTGGTGGTCCGATGCTCCGGGCGTCGCATCGTTTGTCAAGCCGTCGATATGCCGATCCCGTGGCTCGATTACCATATTTTAACGCCAGCGTTATTGGCTCGCCACCGGCTACCGGAATATTAAAAGGCGCGGCTCTGTACGAGGCGCGATCTCTTCTCCGCTTCTGAATCTCACGTTGAATAGATAGGCTTCGCTCGTCGCGCAGATAGCAGAGTCACTAGCGAGACGTAATGATATCGCTTTGGAATGCGTTGAACACACTCAACAATGCATTAGTCTCCGTGATTGTGTAACGCGAGACCTTCATTGTGTGAGACCTTCATGTGCAGGCACATGAATTAATAACATCATGTACTTTTCTATTATTCGATTGCGCACATGTACACAGATAATAGGAATTTTGCTACATTATTTACTGTGTTATTATTATTATGTACAACAATTCATTAAGCTGTCATATAAAATCTAATTTATTAGAAGAAAAACTTACTCTTTCTCTTTTTTTCACTCTCAATAACTCTCTCTCTACTAGTCTATTTCTTGATATTATTTCAGAATCAAATTAAGAAATTGACAGCATTTCCTGAGGTCGCATTGCGAAGTAGCGGACGTAGTCCGCCGTTTTTGATTTCCTGCGAAATCCGTGGCTCCGGCAAGCGAGGCGAGAGGAGGAACACGTGAGAGTAAACGGGCTTCGAGCCGGCACCCGAGGGGATGAGTAGTCAATTTCCTTTCAGCGACACCGGTGACATCGGCGAAGGTGACGGGACCATTTATAACGGGCGCTAATAGATCCTTGGTAAGCCGGCGTGAGGCCGTTTTACAGGTTTTCCGTCAACATCGAAATACATCAGAGGTATAGCCGGCCGCATCGCTCCGGCGACTAATGGTCGTCGACGTCTGCCTCGACGTCCTTGTCGTCGAGACGCGCGAGCACAAGTGACACCTCGATTCAGGAATCGTTCCCGACTTGATAAATCGACGATATCCGAAAAATTTGTCCGGAGGTCCCTCTCTCGCTTAGCTTTTCACGGGCCATTGAAACGTTAAACGCTCCGTGAATCGGGAGAGACTTGTTTTCCTCCCTCGCGAGAACGGAAGTTTCGTCTAAAGTGAAACGAGAATCGCGAGTTGATATATTGACAACACAACGAGTTAATCTCTCACGGATATCTGTGGCTAAAACTAACTTCTGCTGGTTTGCATATTATTTTTTCCGGCATGTATAAAAAATAAAATCAGAGTTTTAACTTAGACACACAAACGATTTTCTTAACGTTGCGTATACGAAAACAAATCACACTAAAGTGTAATAAATGATTAAACAGATTCATGATCCAGCGTACGTTACGCGGTAACACTTTTCTACTCGTAACCACATCCAACGTTTGTGCGCAATTAATCTAAACCAATCGAAGTCTTTTTCTCACAGTAGAGGCAGACTCGTGTATTCGTTCGAACACGATCAGGAATCATTCACGTCCTGCTGGCTGGTAAATGGCCCGGTGCGCCGAAGTTGAGCGGCATTGACAGAAGATTGGAATCATCGACTTGGCATTCGTTGCGCCGGTCGACGATCAGATATGTCGAACTCACACATGACACAACAGCCGTGACGTACGTACGTGCAACCCGTCGCGAGAAGGTGCTGGTATGAAATTTAAGACACTCGCCTGGTCGGATCTTCGTTATTCTTCGCGGTAAACGCTGGCAGCATGATTCATGACGTACCGGCCGTAATAATTCGTCATGACTTCTGCTCATTCGTCATTTGACGGGAGAAACCGCTCGACGTCGATGCGCAAGCATTCGAGATGTTCACGAAATAACGTGACTATCGGTTTTTTGGAGTTACATCATAAAATGAAGAAAACGAAACATATAAATTTGTTGTTCGGCATACTTATGAGGAGTTTTAAAAGCACGCGAGATATGTATTTACTTTGGAAGCGAAAAATATAATACATAATTAGATGTACAGCACAGAAACGTTATGTTATTTATCTTATGTAATATTATTCTATTATAAAGGAAGTTTAATTGATTCCCCTTAGGATTAAAATATTTTTCTACATTCCACTTTTATATCCACGATCTAGTCAAGCTGATTCGGAGGCCCGATTCAGTTCGCTTTTCAATCGATAAACTCGATTTGAAAGAGACCGGTTCGGAAAAATCCGACAATATAGATTCAAACTCGGAACTTCCCACTTAGGCCGCGAAACTACTGAGCCGGTTATATTACTCTATTATAAAGTTTTTACATAACATTTGTTGATTTAAAATCTACCAGGGAGGGAGGAAGAGATTAATACTAAATATTCTTTGTGAAGATAAAATTATGTCGAGAAAAAAGTATACACACAAGGATGCAATTTTAACCTTGAAGGCTCGAAACTGGCAGTTTCGGTTTGCGCAGAAATAATTATGGGTGCAGTAAAATCTAATGGGAAGGGGAAAGAGAAAGGGTTCGATGAATCTTTCGACCGCGCGCTTCATCAGCATCGAACTCGCACGAGGAGCGGAGAGGGACTCGTCTCTGATTGCCCGCAAACGAAGTAGACGGCCGATTTCCGCTTACGAGTGGAAGTAATTTGGAGTGTAAGGAATTTCAGACCACCAAAGGTGAGCACCGCCGATCGCGGTTGAATGGAATCCGTTGTGGCCACTTCGTTCGTCGATCGAGGAGCGTATGCGTCAGAAGGATCGGAGACTCATCTTCGTGCACTCGACTCAAGTATCGACGACTCACTATAATAATCTGACAGGCCTCGATCTCGTGCTTCGAGATTTCTCGGATCCTTGTAGGGATGCTTCTCGTTTTCTTTTGGCTCTTGTGTAAACAGCGGTATTTTGATTTGAAGAAAAAAATAACGATTCTCGCGCACGCGTGTGGGTGCATGCAAATATATCGTTAAACAAAAAGAATACACGAAGAATTTGCTATATACATATTGAATTTTTTTTATAATGTATCACACACACACACACGTTGTAGATTTAAATCTATCTCTCGGATATTATCACATTAAAAACAATAATAACGATTAATTATTGTTCTATGTTAATTCTTCATCGCTTTAAATGTGTAAACGACTACTTATAGATGTAAATATATCGGAAAGAATGACGAGCCATATATCGTGTGCAAATATTCGTTACACATTCATTATTTTCTTCCCGCGAATGTTCTGTTACGCAGCTTACGATACGATCTCGCTCGAGTAAATGGAGAGCCGAGTTACTCTTCTTCTGGCAACAACGTCTTAAGCTGCTTGGGTGCATTGTTGCTGCTAATGGGCCAGCAGCCACTTCGCAGCTACCGCTTGCAGCCTAATTATGATTTATAGTCCTCATACCTACAGCATCGGGCATCGAACACCCTCTGACCAGTAATCGTTGTCCTCACAGCATCGTGTCCGTGAGTTATTTGCAGATACGGTCAAGATTATTTTGCGTTTTTGAAGGCAACACGAGCTATTAATAATATTGAGCATCGCAAAACAAACCTGTATTCATTTATTCACAATATATTGTCGCAAGTGGTGTTGTCAATAGTTGTCAATAGTTTTTAAATAATCTTTATAGTCTTTAATAGTCAGAAATGTATGTTTCTTTCTTTTTCTTCTCAAAATCTCGAGAGCTATAAGTACCCGATTATCCGAATGTCGAGACAACCAAATATCTCCGAATATTTGAATATCGAGTGTTGTTCGATACCGACATTGATCCGATTGTGTTCGAGTGCTTAAGATTACATATATATTTCATTACATTTTATTTACTTATTCTAGGTTTTGTATATTTTATTAGTCAGAAAAGACAAATTAAATAATCTCGCATTAGGAAATAAATTATTTTATCTTTCTAGCATAAAAGTGTCGACAGTTTTAATACATCACAATGCATTCTGCTCACACTCATGTATACCAACGATGTTCTACGTTGGATTTAACACACGAATACGGCTAAAGATGCCTATATAATAGAAACACGAGCCAAACACGTCGTGGGCGACGCGTGATTCTCTAATGCACCGATCAGAGGTCGTTCGTGACCCGGGCGAAAGCTTTTTGTGTAAGATAGGATGGGCAGGTATAGGAGGAAAGGGCGGGTAGAAACTGTAGGCAGATTTCAATATTTATAACTTATTGTCTCAAACTTGCGCTACACGACCAAAAAGGATCTCCTAGAAACGCCAGACGAATTTTATATACCCTCGAGGACTCTTCTCGTTCCTCTCACTGAAGTCTCACTTGACGAAGCTAGTCTCTTGACATCGGATCGTATTTCTCGTTAGACGTTAAGAAGAAAATTTCGACCGACCTTTCATTTGTGCTATAATTTTCTTACCTATAAAGTGTGATGATAAAATGCTACAGAGAAGAATATATTTATAAACACATATATTATATTTTTTTTTTTTCAATATGAATTTTAATAAAGTGTACGCGTTACAATTACGATATCATTAATCAACCATTCTGAAATGAAGAGATCGAAGCACGTGGTCACGCACGTGAAAACAATGAGAGAAATGGAACGAGAGAGTCGGCAACTATCAAGAAAAAACGTACCAAGAAACCGAGGCCAACCAAAGCAGCCATGTGATGTATGTCCCGGTCTTGTCGTCCGAGTCCGCGTGTCCCCATCAAGTTTATATCGCGGTAATCAAATCGCCCGGCATAAATTTTGCTTATGCGCAGTTATGCGTGTAAAAGAAACCCACAGTAAAATTAGCAAAATCGAAAAAAAAAAAAAACAGCAGATATTCGCATGTTTCTATGTATTCACATAATACGTGACAATAACGTTACTCAGATTAATATTCATATTAACAGTATTTATATTCTGAAAGTTTAATTTATAATGTGAGAGTTTATAACAGAAGTTTATAACAAAAAATTAACGCGATTTTGATTTTTGTTATCATGACTACTCGCGATAATGTCGCATATATCTGTTGCTTACAAGATGGCGTTTTTCGGCATCAGCGGGATACCAATTGTTCAGCGAGCTCGCTTTTCTATGTTGTCCGCTCTTTCTCCTCTTCTCTCTTCTTTCTGCCGAGCCCGCGCGTCTTCGCCGTCGCTTCGCTCTCGCTCCGTTGCACGAAGTGCAGCCCGTAAACGAGATAACGAGATCAAATTTATGGCACCAGATCCCCAACGAAAATATGATAATCGTGGCTAATGCCGAATACCGGGCAAGAAGGGCCGGAGTTCCGCGAGACAGGCGACGCGGACAAGTGGGGACAATGATTTTGTCCTTTGCGCCCAATAGCTCTTTTCGAACCACTCAGAATCGTTCTTATTATCGAACAAAGAAACTTAACCACGCAAACGCGATCGTATGTTCTTCAAGCCTTCATCTTTTATGAAGGTTGTCCTCAGCATGTTGCCAAAAATATTTTTGTGCCGTATCATTGATTTAAACTAGACTGGCGTGTTATTTTATTTTATTTCGAATCGTTTATTTTATTTTGAAATATCAAAGAAAGAGTTGTTTTTTTTTTTAATGACGAAGATATCGTTATTTATAAGAAGCTTGTTACATAGAGAAAACTTATAAATTAATTCGAAATTCGTGTAAAGATGCACTATCGCGTTGAATCGCGCCTCCCAATCAGTGTACGTTCCTTGTTCGTTGATAACTTCTCTCACCTTTCCTCTGATTTTCTTTTTTTCCTCCATCTGTCTTCTTTCCTTCCTTTTCTTGCCTCCGCCTCGGTTTTCTTTTATTTTTTCGTATATATCGTTGTGTATTTTATATTTCTGAAATCCTATCTGATCTTCGTGGACTGATTTATACGTACGATGATACACGCGTGCCGCCACTGCCAACGAGAGGCACCGAGAGAGGAATCATCATATCTGAGGGAATCATCGGGCGGCGCAAACAGAAAATAACTGGGTTACGTTTAGTTTTATTTGGCGCTGCTCGCGGGAGGAAAGAAGCGAGGACGTGAGATTCGGGAAAGAGAAAGAGAGAAAGAGAGAGAGAGAAAGACAGGAGAACGACCGGCATGAGAGACGGGGACACGTTATTGTTCTTGGAATGATTCCAAATAAAGATTTCACCGCGCGCGGTTCACGATGTGTAGGAACCTGAATAATAAAATCTCCCGGCGATGGCACACCAGCCGCTAACCCAGCGTTCAGTTCTGCTGCCGGTTAGTCGGCGGCCGCCGTATACACGACAGCGGCGAAGGTGTAAAGGTCGCGTCGTTGTAACAAATTGTCCCGCTTGAATTTACCTCAGTCGGCCGCTTTCAAGATATCAAAACGAAACGATTATCCGCGGTAGAACGTTCTACTTGGAATCAGCTTTCTTTGTAAGCGCTCCCTTACACGACGACACCATAATGGTGTCACGAGATTTGGAGTTCCTCCTTTCAAGCACGCGGTCGCGAGGTTTCAGATCTACAAGCGATAACACTTCGAAACGTCGACAATATCGTTATCGTTGACTTTGTCGCTTTCTTTCTCTAAAAAAAAAAAAAAAAAAAACATAAAGCACTCCGCAATATATCTATTCCTACTATTTTATTGTTTATCGTCAACAAGAAAATTATTAGAAATAATTTTGAAAGCGATTCGAAGAAGAGTCTTCTATCAAAATGACCTAAGAGAGAACCCTTGCAAACAACCCCGCCAAGTATAAAGAAGCTGTTCGTTATACTCAGTTGCTCTAGTTACCAGGTACGAGGAGGGGTCGCGGATGCCTGACCGTAAGAGGAACGTAAAAACAATGTATAATATCACCCGACCACTAGAGCTGAGGGTACCAAGCAGCAGTGGTGGCGAGAAAGCGGCAGTGGGACGATGCGGAGGGCGAGGTGGGAGCACTCAATTCATCAAGGAGTCGACGGCACGTAATTTAAGACTGCTTTTAACTCTTGGGTGTCGCAATTTATGTGAGCTTCTTACAAAAGAATGGCGCTCTTTTCGCTCCCGTACACACTACCACGAGCCAACGAGCGGGCCATCGCCATCCGGAGGCCCCCATCTACCTCTCGGTTACGGTGGCTTGTACACCACCCCCTGAAAACTAACCCCTCCCCGCCCGTCGGTTCCGACATCCTCGGATCCCGCCGGCGCGCAACGATGCCGCTCCTCCACGGCGAGAGTGGTTTTCTACCGGTGTAGAGTGGTCCTGTGCATGTTGATATAGACGGGGTTTATAATACTTTTTTCCCGACCAATTTGTCACAGATTAGGCGGGTTATAAATTCACACCGCGTTACCACGCCCGGTCTGCTCAGCAATTAATGCTGCGTTCGTTGGTGAGCGCCCGACGAAATCCTTCGCGACGTATTGATCGAAGATCTCGCGCGCAATGTTGATTTCACGTAAAAATGACACAAACAAATGCTCCAACAGATCTTTTAACGGATCGTTGCAAAATTCGACGAATTTAATTTATATCCGCGCGTTAAGACATTCAGAAATCGCATCGTCAAGAAAAGTGCACGTTTTCTCACGCGAACGGATGGACATCGGCGAGAATTAATTGATCGTAATTCTCGCGAGGTCGTATACATAATTAACGAGCGGATATACCACCTGTACCTTGCCGTTCTCCTTCAACACGCACGGTGCGTGAGCGCCGTGAACGGATCAAGTGGAGATTCCATTGGACCCCGCCGAGCCGCGCCCGGTAGCCGGTAAGAGGCGGCTCCGCTTCTCTCTGGACGTTATCAAATCATCGTTTGTTTACGCCTAATCCTTGAATTAATGATTAGGACACCCTTTCTACGTAGCATGATGCGACGGATCTTAAAGCTTGCCGCGCAGATGGCCTGTACCGGGTGTTCTCCTCGAGACGGACAGGCTCTCGCAGATTTTCCTGCTTGCATATCTGATGTAATCGAGCCATTAATTTATATTACACGCGGAATATGATAGGGCCGTGTGTTTGCAGTAATAAATTGACGAGCACCTTCTTTCGAAGATATAACAACACTCTTTTATATAAATTTATGCTTATCTTTTCGAAAATTGTTTTTTTTTTTTTTTTTTTGTTTTGGTTTGTTTTTAACAGCATACTCGTGTCATTTTGTGTCACGATAACCGCTTAAATACTTGAATTTATATTTATTTTAAATCAATTAACTTCATAAATCTTTCTTATATTTGAACGTTGATAAGAAAAACTTTATTTTACACGCCGACACCGGGATTTTTATTTTTATGTTCCGCGTTCTTCTACGTCATGCGCACAATCAGTTCGACCTCAATGGCCTCGTAACATCAGTCTTGCATATTCAAAACAACTTGTTTGCGAATCATCGGAGCTTCCGTTTTTTTTCGCTTCGGAACGTAATAAATAGATCTAAATGCTGCGAAATCAATGAGCGATCGCGGCGCTGACGAACTCTCCACCCGTTACATCCTTCAAACTATACGTAGACTCGGTGGCCGGAATATATCCCCTTAATTATCCTATGTGTGCATTCTGAGTGTGAACTCTCCATTAATCATAGGAGAAGAGAAGGGTAGGTAGCCGTTGCTATAGCTCGAGCGATTTTAATTCAGACTGGTCGCTCCATATGTATTCTACGGTGCCCACGGGATCATTAGTAACCTTAGGTGGACACCTCCGAGTCGTTCTTCATTCTGATGATGCTACCGCCTCGGTATCCGCCGATCCACGTCGTCATTGGCGAACTCCGCCGTCCTCGCGTCGATTTTACTCTGTGAACGTATGTACATCTCCGATCTTCTGGTCGACCTTTCAAGATCTTGAAACAGCTTTAACTTCGCGAAAGTGAATAAAGTCTGTAGTTGTCGTTTATAGTTTGTATTTTTTGTGGTTTGTACGTTCGAACGAATTTTATATCACGTTAGGATGTGAAGATTAATAGTTGTCTATCACTGCAAATATGCACCAAAATGTGCGTGCATACTAAAGTCTAGCTGCCTCACGATTGGTCTACCGGTGCGATTCTATATGCAACCAAATGCGTTTTCCACGCATTTATCCCTTCGGCAGATAGGACGCACTCATGTGCCACGGCGTAACGACCATTTTCATGGTGAAATAACGTATAAAATGAATTGGCTATAAAGTCCGCAGCTAACCGGGCAACGCGGCCCAGGTTATTCGTACTTCGGCTCTGCGTTTGTAACGCGTATATCCCCCATAACTTGACACCCTACCTCTCCGCGCTGGACGCTTTAACCTTCGCCCGTATATCGAACGTATATCAGTATAATCCATCTTAAAACCAGATCTCGCCGGGTTTCTTTTGCATTTATCCAACGAATACCGCCGTGAGACTTCTCGAAGAAATTCGATAAATTACTCAATAAAATAGTGGCGCACTTTTACGATATTAATAAAATCGTACCGCGTGTCCGCGTGCGTGCTTAATATCATTATATAACATGAAATATGGACCGTATGTGTATATGCACGCGCTATTCTATCTATACTCAATAATATCACAGTTTTATCGCCGCGTTGATCTTTTACGTATCTACGTATCGCACATAGCCGCGAGCGGATGAACGTCACGACGAAGAAGGCACTGCGGCCTTCTCGATCGTCGCGAGATGAAAACGCGTAAAGTCCCAATATATTCCCGCAACATCTCTCCCGAAGGCAGCTCGCCCTATGTGAGAGAAGGGATACGCTTAATGCGACGCACGGTCCTCTCTCGGAGTCCACCACGTCGTCGGCGACCACACGCGGATGTAGCCGAAGGCGTTGAGCTGCCGTCGATACATCCTCGTCGATACGGACACGTGTTGCCCCGACACCCTGCGCAGCCCCGCGTCCCCTACTCGTCGTCGGTCTTCTGACCGACTCGTAAACATACAATGCGCGCACAGCCTTATGCGATATTATATACGCGGCGCGGCCACGGCACGTTATTCTTCGTAACAGCATTCAGCGAGCAGGCGCGAGCTAAACGTATTCGTGACTTTTTAAAAATGTTGCGATTACGTCACGACACGCACGGTGTGTCCCGGGCCAGCGGGGCCTCATTAGTCCGGCCAATCGGTCTTTGTTTCTTCGAGTCGCGGAAGAGGGTGGAAACAAAAGCGATCCGCGGGCGGTGAGATCAAAAGGTGCTCTCGGAAGTGTCTCCAACGACGAAACCGCTCGTGAAAGGTATATAGGGTGTTCAGTAACCGTTTATTCGTTCGGTATACGCATATATATATGTATATACGTTTTTATGAACAAAGCGTATATTTCTTGCGTCAAGTTTTGAAATACATTTTCTTTAATATTGCAACTAAGATCGTTAATTATTCAATAGAAAATTATGAAATATATAATTTCTCGTAAGGAACGTCTCAAAGATTACTAATAGAAGTGCTTGTGTGAATCTCGAAGTAGCGAAGCAGCCTCTCTCTTTCTTTATCTCGGAACAAAACTCTCTCGGCTCAAAGATCTGCCGATGAGATCCAAGAGAGATCATCAGATGCAATGGTTCATTGACGCGTTGTGGGAGTTTTGCAAGGACGACCGAAGGTTGTGTGTTCGCGCGAGAGAAATCTATATAATCGATTCTGATTGCATTGAAGCCCAGTAGTGGTGGCGTTGATTGGTGCATTCATAAATATCCATTAGCGGACAATGTCGGTAATGATCGAGCCTGCGGGCTACGCCCTGCCAGGCTGAAGAGCTTCTGGTAGCTCTTCTGGTAGCTTTCGTAGTCGAGAGAAACAAGACTCGATCGTAGCACGCCATCCGTCTGCATCTCGACGTTTCGTTCGCTCTTTTTTTTTTTTACCCTTCCATAGGCGAACCTTTTTTTTCTTCCATCAGCATCTTCCATCCTTTCTTTCTTTCGACTTGGTCGTCTCGTTGGAATGCCTGCCGGATGAACGCATTCGATTTCGGGCCATAATATATCGGGTGACCTTCGATCGACGATGGGCGTAGAGAATGAGCAACGGTCGGACTTGGGACCAAGGCCAGCTTCGACGGGTGCATCGGTCGTCGACGTCCGAATTTAACCCAACCAATGTAGGATTACTGTTTTATCGATCTTTTTATATTCCGTATCGTAAGATATATTTCAGATTGTGCCGAGATCGGCATGTGATAATTCCTTTGAAATTCTGGCACGATTTCACAGTTATCACTGTCACGGTAAAAGTTATTAACATTTGCATTAAAAAAAAAGAGTTTCTTTACCCCCACACATACAATATTTCTGAGAAAATACACTACCGCGACGTAATGTGAACGAGCATTATATCGACGAAGAAACATTGACTAGTCGACTAGCAATAGTATCCAGATTTACGGTCACAGATCAAATTCTCCACGTAAAACTGGTTATATCTTTCGTACCAATTAGAAAACTCGTTTCCGCGCACCGACAGACATAGCGGCCGCGATCGCTTCTGATCTTGATCCGCAATTAGTTCCGCCGGTGCCTCGCTAATGCTTTAGCTCGTTAAAAATTATCCCATTTTTATACGATAAGCACTTTACTGTACTTTACTGTAACCACTGGCTGATCCTTCGGATAAACCCGACAGTTTATATTCTCTCAAAGAAACGAACGTGTTTTTCGGCGATCATTTTCGCGTTATCTCATCTCTTTTGTACAGAGAGAGTGAGTGAGTAAGCGAGTGAGAAAGAAAGAGAGAGCCAAAAGCCAGTTTTACGGCCACTTACGTCTAGCCTGAGACGATCGTCACGCTCCAGCTTTTATGCGTGACATAATTTCCAGTAGAGATAAAAAAAATTACGCGATTAGATTAACTCACGTGTATTCGAGCGAATAAATATATACATTGATCGAAGAGTTGTATCTTGTGTCGAACATGTAAACGCTCGTCATACGAATAATTGTAAATCAAATATTTTCATAATTGTTAACTTACATCCTTGAAGTACCTATGTAACATCATCTTGACACAATGGACATTAAAAATAATAGAAACGTTTGTCACGCATTTGACATTTTCACACGCGATTCCACGGGAGCGTTTAATCTCGAATCGATGTGATGATCCTGGATCGGGCATTGGCGCGAAACGCATGAATCGGTCAGGCGAGCGCCGCGAGGAAGATTTTCAGGTCCGCTAGATGAGAAAACCAGTCTTTCGATAGTTCTGACCCCTTCTCGCTTCGCGTATCCCCTCTAATCTGCCGAGGCACAAATCCACACACCCATACATGCGCAACGCATACATGAGCCTGTAACTACAACGAGTATACGCACACGTGAGGCCCAGCTCTGACAATGGGGGAGTTACCTGTTGAGCATACAGACAGGTGACACCCCACGTCCTTTATTCCGTATATCCGTTGCGTCGTATTTTATCGGTCGAAAAGTTTGATTTCTCGTGCAGCGGCGGGAGCTACAATAAAAATACGTCGCCGGCTCCCACGCCGATCAGTAGTCAAGAGCGGGGGAGGCCGGATTACTTTCATAAATTTTTCCCCACTGGCACGGCCGCATTCGTCGATCGCGCATCGCCGAGAATGAGTAATCCGAAGGTGGCATTGTGCGCGGTACCCTATCGTGTACTTATCGTATTCTGCCTCGATCGAAAAAAATGGGGGGAAGTTGAAAGTAAAGCTTCTAACGAACTCCGTTAGAACTCTGTTTATATTTGAAAATAAGTAAATTTATACACCACCTTTCGTTATGAGGCCATACATGTGATGCGATTATTTGTCATATTAACCTTTGTAATTAATGCAGATCAACATTTCTTGACAAATACGCACACATATAATAGTTGTTAAAAATGTGAGAATTGTTTACCAAAGGGATCAAGGGTTAAACTGACAACGAGTGTATCTGTGGGCGGGCCGTTTCCGATATTCCAGATATTCCCGAAGATCTAGCATCATTCGTTCGAAGCACTATCGCGGCGTGGTATAAATTAGAATCAATCAACTTCGCTTTTCCAAACTTTCTCCAGATTAGCATCACGTCTGACAGTTATAATTTGTGAGCGACCCCCGCTGAGACTCGAACCGCGTCAAGGGTATTTCGGGGGTCTCTTCTAAACGAAACGTCACGTGGACAGTACCCTCGTCAATATCGATACACTCGCCCGAACCCTACATATTGGAGTATCTTACGAAATTGGAGTCAAACTTCTCACAGACGCCAGACGTTCCTTCCTCTCTCTTCTGGGACCAAATTAAAATCCTGTCAGAATAATAATACCGTGCTAACGTGTCCGTAGAATTCTGAAGATCTTTGCTCACGCGTCTTCAAACGGAATTCTGATAACTTGCAACGATTTTTTTTTTTTTTTTTTTTTTTTTTTTATCGCCATCTGTCGATGACGCCCCTGTCTAAGATCGTAAAAAGTTACATAGGTGCTCCGGATAATCCGTTTCGCTGTTGCACTTCCGGGAGGCGGCAATCTTCTCCGGAGAGAAGCACCGAGATTCTTCCCTGAAACGATCGGTGCGTATGGTTGGCGATAAAAGCCGCATATATGACGGTATTCCATATATTACATGGATCGTAATCGGTCGTACGAAGATTACGGACGAGACCGTGTAAAACCAGCGTGCACGGCTTTTTTTTTTTTTTAAAGCTATACTGGATAATATACCAATTCTTACTTAACGATTTTACAGAGCGATATTTCTTCACGGTTTTTCCTTTAATCTCGAACCTGATAAGAAACGACGTGAGCGATTTCTAAGATATGCCAAAGTGATTGTTGCTGAGCTTGAAATTATTTTTAATTAAAAAAACAAGTACCGCATACAACAGCATGAAATAAATCTACACTTAACGAGTTTAACGTTCAATTCTTAACCGTTACAAAAATACGCAATCCAAGTAATCAAACAGGAAAATTGAAGGTTTAAATTGCCAGCGGCAACGATATCCAAGAAGAGCGCGCACACGTCGAAGGACGGAAATCCGCGCTTCCTCCCGCGTCATCTACGAGACGATCAAAGTTCAACCTCCATAATCTGGCCTAATCATGGCCCGGTGCCCCCGCGTCTTGACTCGCTAACTTCTGTGACGTGTGCCAAGTCGCGGCGGGTTGCGCGGATCCAAGAGGAGGCGGGGTGGTAGAACGTAGGATGAAGGGGAGAGCGAGAGGTGGTATCAGTATCGCTCCGAGTAGGTTGCCAGGCGGGAATAAACCGTTTATCCCATATTATAATTAGTTAAATTCTTCGGGACGTGGAGGTGTCTTTACACGTCACTCAGCCCACTTCGCTTCCAGGCTCATCCACCCTCTCGCTCCACCTCTTACATCCCTGCCTCCTTCTTCCATCGCTCTCCTTCTTCCGCCACGACAGAGACGAGCCAGCCGTCCCGACTTAAGTCGTTCACCCGCCTCAGTCGCGCGCGAGAGAGGTACGTAAGATATTAAACTATCTGAAAATTAGTTAAGTCTTGTTTAAAAGTTAGCCGACCAGCCGAGCGAGAGTATTGGCCGCAGGCTGACGACAGAGAAATATCGACAGCGAGCATAGCCGTCGCGAAAAAATCGATTCGTACGCAAAAACATATAGTAAAGTTTTCTTTTGTATATAGACTTGAGATGAAATTTAAATTTTTCTCTCTATTGCCTGTAATAAAAGAAAAGAAACTAATGTAAATTACGTGTTAAGTTCGCCGCGCACAATTTTCTTTCCTTAACATTACTAATATTACGTTACGAGTATCGCCATGCAATTTTTTTTTGTGTTATAAAAGACAGATAGATTTCACACGCGAAAGCTTAATAAACATTACTTGTCACACAGTCAACGGATTACATAAAGTTCCTTAATCAGAAACTAAATAACTTCGCGTTAACAAGTGAATCTCGCAGAGAAGCTAAATGTATTTGACACGTTAACGTCTGTTTTCTCGTCTTACACTCTTGCGGGAATCTGAAGGTGTACGTACGTCCCTTAAGGGCATGTTACAGTACTCTTCGAGCCACTTCAGATTCTCTCGCTCCGATATATACCTTCGCCCGTATCATTACGTACCTACCCTCGAACAAACTGATGCGTACTTGTATCTTTGCGGCACGAGTGTTTCTCTCCGAACGACAGCTCATCGACGCGAGAGAAAGAGAGAGTCTCGAATAAAACGAATATTTAAAATTTTCCGGAATTACATTCCAGTTAGTGCCTCAGGTGCGCAATATGGACGCACAAAGTTCTTGTTAACATAAACATTGTAATTTGTCTAATGGATGTGATAAGAATGCTATTTGCTTCTTCTCATAGTCATAAATTATGCATGCGTTGCAATTGCACATGTTGCTTTAGTTGAAACTCTAGATACAAGAATCACCAACGCGTGTAGCAAACTTTGAATTTGGTTTCAAGTATACAGAAAACCCATGAATTTATGTAACTCTTTCTAGTAACTTCAGCAGCGTGTCAATAATTTTTCTAACACGCACCATCGTGCGATGATCCTCAAAGATACTCATTCGTAAGTAACGAGGATATATGTTTCTCCGATGGATGCGTCTGAAAGGTGTCGCGAGTTCTTTGTGCCGCTGGCAGGAGGCGATTGTTGTCGATCCGAATAATTCGGCGAAAGGCAATGTCTTTCAGTTCTACCATCTTCCCGCCCTCCCATCCACGCCCTGTTCCATCGACGTCAGGCCGCCATAACTCGACCAAGCGAAACAGAACAGAGCGTACGAGCGACTCGCCGTGGCGGAATCTGTGTGTGGCCACGAAGGCATGTATAAATACGCGAGGAGAGCCGCGTATAACAAGTTATGGCAGATAAATTTATAGCATCTCCAGTGAAACGCCATTACTTTAAATGCACCCCTCTACTCGAGCGAGAGAGAAAGAGAGCCATCCTTTTCGACCGCATGATTCCTTCGTCTCTTTCCCGCGACCGCCCTTCCGCCGGGGCAAAACGATCTCTATCGACTTTTACGATTTTTAAATAGCCCGCGTGAACACTTCTTACGTCGCGGTGGGTATGGCAGCACGTGGCTGCAGTATGCCTTTTGTCTCACGCCCCTGATCGTTTCACTCCTTTGGTTGAACAAAATTAATAACGTACGAATTTTTCATGAATGGAGAAATTAAGGCAATTAATATGTTTCACTTCGAATGATACGCGAGAAGGTGTTTATATATAAAAACGTCTTATATTTTTAACATTCATATTTGTGCAACATTCTCAGAAGAGAGAATCTGTTCGACATTATTTAAAACACAAATTCGTAACGGAAAAAATCGCGGAACGCAAAGAGTCGCGCGGACTGACCGGAAGCCGATTGACAGAGTGACGTCGGTCCGATATCGATCGCGACGCGATCTATAAGAACGAGGATCTGACCATGGTGGGTCTTCTTCATGGCCGTCGTACGGTGTGCCCTATAAGAAGTGATCGTTACTGCACGCCGCCCTATAATCTACACGGGCTAATGACGTCCATTACGTTACTGCGCGCCTCGGCCGCGCTTCGGACCGCTCGCGTCGTCCACTCGCTTGGCCACGGTCCCGATACGCGACTCTGTTCTGCTGACTCTCGCCAGCATAACGTACGGCTGTGCGGAACACACGGAATATTTGCAGAACACGCAGGGCGGCGGTCGATGAAGCATTTATATAGTTGCAGATAAGGCACAACTAATAAAGGATCTCGCCTCTCAGCATTTCATTGCCTATACGTTCGAAACAATATTTCGACATGTGGAACCTCCTTTTTCTTTGATTAGCTTAACGTTTTTACGTTTGCAATTAAACGAGTATAATTACCGATGTTTTCTTTCTACAATGACCAAGTAGATCGTCGAAATATTTACGCAATTTGTTGACATTTGCAATTTACCGAAAAGAGGGCATTTCCGCTTTGGCGCTTTGTGTGTCAGTACTGGCATGCTCAGCTAGGCATCAATAAAGCATAAATAGTTTCAAAGTTTCAGCCTGTGTCCACGCACACGCGAGCACCCAAACCACGCGCAAAGTATGTGCGAGTATGTCCCTTGAACCGCCGTAGTTTCAAGCGCACATGTTCGTAGTCGAGAAATTTATTCGAGTGTAGTAAATATTCGGTGTTGGATATTTAATGTTCTATATTAAATAAATTAGAAAACTTGTGGGAGAATGACACGAGTAAACATTACATTAGATTCATGATTCGATTCGCAACCGATAAATGCACAATTTTCTACGGTCGGTGAAATTGTTTTACGCGATTGTTTTTAATAATGACATAATTGACGAATAATTGTAATTGAACGTAATAAGAGTCGTTTTGCGTGGAAGATAACAGGTTGGGACGCGTATTTTCATTGGGACGTCTTTTGGTAAAGTCGAAAACGTCGAAGTGTACGTGCACCCTCGACTCGGGGCGAACATCAAACGGGCGAGAAACGCGGAAGAAAGTGCTTCCTGTACTTTGGCACGCTGGTGGATGGGTTGTGGTGAAAGGTTGGATGTTAGACAGTCTGGAAGAGTCATTCTAGGTGGGCCATTCTAAGTTAAAGGTATGGGTAAAACAGGCGCCGCATATACGATACGCCTGTCTTCTCGTTGCCGATAAGTCGATGCGTGATTAGAGGGTGGCATTGTGCTTTGAGAGTTACCTCTCTCCCCCAACGCTCCTCTTCCTCTTCCTCTTGCCATTCTGCCGGCAGTAATTACAAGCGCGACACGGGGAGGTGCGCCTCTTTGAGCTTATCGATTGCTCGGCATTAATAATTGCACGCCCGAGCCTTGCTGCGAATAATCGCCCCCGATCTGCCATCCGTTCCGAACATTCCGTTATAATATTACCGTTATTGTCGAACACTTAAACTGTCCTTGCGTTGCGCAGTAAATACAAAGAGTTAATACTACAAAGAGTTTTTAATAAGAATTTTAATATTGTTTTCTAATAATTATGATGTTAAATTATAATACAGATTGTTTTCAATTACTACGCTATATTCGCTGTATTAAAAAAAATAGTTTTTTTTTATTGATAATGTAACTAATGGCCATGACATTGAGCTGCGTATGCTATGTTCGCGATATTAGCAACGTCGAGATGCTATTAATCTTTATTAGTTTACAACTTCCGGGAATAATCTCTTAACAAATATATGGGGGAGAGAGAAGAGGAAGTTGTAAGACCTTTAAGAATGCAGTACGTCAGCTGAAAATTCATCCGCTCTTCCGATCTTATTGCCTCCTTTCCTCTTACGGCGCTTCGAGCCCTTCGCCGAGTTTTGGGGTAAATTTCACGGGTCAAAGTAAATCCGATCTTCGAAGGAGAAGTCGAGGGGCGCGATAATCGTTACAGACGCGGAAAGAGAGAGAGAGAGAGAGAGAGAGAGAGAGAGAGTTCCAGCTGCACGGATTCATCAAGTTTTATATCTTTTGTTGCCATTTTCGATTCAAAAAAACTGCGCTTATCGCTTTGTTAACATGTTGTTACCGATGCTTTTGCCAGAAACAAGCGTAAGAGCTAAGATCGATAATTATTAATTTTATCAGATTACTGATTACTGATTCATTTGTTGCAGTGTAATTTCCGATTATCGTTTTCTACTAGAGATTAATTACTAGAGATTAATTAGTCAATAGTACGTATTGTATTAATGATCGATGTTGAGAGAGCGCGCGTTAGAGAGTCCGTTCATTAAAAGGCTTTAACGTTTACTAAATATATCCGCGACTGAATATTTCCATTTGAATTTCTGCTTTTCTTTGCATTAGTCCTCGAGAAGGAAATTCCAACACAGTAAAGCCACTCCGGAGGCCGGGGCGTTTCGCTTTCACGATCGAAGATGTCGTGTTTACCGGATCTACCCCGCAGGTGTCCCCAGGTAAATCAAGTCTCAGCCGAAAGATAGAGAAAGAAAGAGAGAAAAAGATCTAATAAGGCAGGATATACTATATGTAAGTAGAAGAGAGTGAAAGAGAGAGGGAGAAAGGAAAAAAACACTCCGCCTTCCTCGTACTCAGGACGTATCGATATCCGTGTAACGATATCGCGTGTGCCATCGAAACCGATAAATAACCGACGGTCCGACATAAATCTCGCCTTCGCTCCTTATAAATCCGGCAACGGATAGCGCGACGGACAGTTCCACACGTTGCCCGCCGGATTTTACTAATTTTCTGTCACGCGCGGACTCGCCGCGCGCTATCATACGGCGCACAAAAGGGAGATAAAGGGCAAGGATGCTTAAGCTTTGCAACTTGGATCTTTCTTCTTTTCGTCTTTCTATTAGGTCTTCCCACCTCTCTCCCGCTCTTTCTCCATTTCGAATCGTTGCTTTTCTCTTCTTCGGACGGGCTCAATCTTCCCGTCCTCGTTTCTCCAACCACGTCAGGCCCGTGTGTACGCGTAGAGGGATGCACCGAGGCAATATATTTCTGGCATCCATTCCTCTTTCGCCTCGTTCATCCATTCATAATATGCATATGCTTTTGTCGTCCTGTCCCTGTTGGGCCCGTTTTTGTTGGGCCATTAGAGGCCCACGTATCAATTTTTCTTGTGCCCGCAACGCCACCACCGCCGCCAAGTCGCCGCGCCGCGCCGCGCTCGTCTCAGACAAAATCGTTCTGCAACCGAGAAAGGAAGCGTAGATTTGCAATTCATGCACGGATTCTGCTATTAGTGCTGATGGAAATTATCATTGCGTTTTATGGATTCGCACTTTATATTATGTAAACCTCGTTAGACAGCGGCGGCGGATTAAATTTAGAGCATTTAAAGAGAGCATATTCGACAGGTTGATTCTGTGGCGGGAGACGATGATGAATCGGATTTTACCTCCGACTAGCAATTTTCTAATTGCTCCCGGTAATTAGGGGTTACCTGGAGGATCGTCCACCGGGAGCTACCGGGAAAAATTACCTGGTAGAGGTGTACCTTTCACTCCAATTCTTTACCACTTTCTCGACGTTCTGACCTTCAAGAAGCATCACGGAAGCAGTTTAATTGCAAGTTAACCGCAGCGCCGCGTAGCTGCTTCATACTCTTATGCACCTTAAGACGTATTCACTTAATCACAAGTTGTAATGTTCTTAGAAAATTAAATTAACGAAATTAGAGTTGCGAAACAATTCAAAATTGATAAAACTATTGTCGACGATTAAAAATTGTCGAATCGAAATTCTCGGAACACATCTTATTTAAAGATAGTTCTACTGATTAATTTTATTTTCCAGCAAATTAGTAATGTTTTACTCTGTGTCCCTTCTTAAACGATTTTGGTGCGACGAAAAATGCAAAGGATCGTGTCCGAGCGTGTGGAATTACCGGCGCGAAGAAGCCCGCTCGAAATTCCCCTTGTATCTCGAGATTCGATCTCGTGAGACGAGAGACGTGATTGCGCTGCCTTATGACTCGCTTTCTTTTTTCCTGTCCCTCCCGATTCTTCCGCGGGGACCAAACCAGTATTGATATCCCCGAGGCAGGATCGCGCGAGGCGTTACTATATCCTTCCCGGGGAGAGAAGGATGAAACTTATAACCCCGTAGAAAGGTAATGACTCTCAATAAACCATCGATCCTGCATCGGGAGAAGAGAAAGGGAGGAGTCCGCAGGACGTGTCGCGTAAGGACTCAATATAACCATCTAGAGTTGAGAGGCTTGCCGCGCCCAAGACCACGGACCGGCTCGTAAAATAAATCGGTGACATCCTGGAAGACTGGTTAGGCGATTTGTGTGACGGACAACGCTGCGGAGGATGGGCCGCCGGTATGAAGACGTCACCGGTTAGCCTGTTCAACTCGATCCCGGTGCTGTATCGGCAGATTCATTTGTCAGGGATACGTCCGCGTCGCGCGGCTGGAGGTCTTTCCACTTACGATCGAACTACTGATTTCTTTATCAGCGCCCTGCGACATGATTGACTTATTATTATTTGTCAGAGGAAAGATTTGGCGATGACGTTGTCAAGGTTGTCAGCGTACAAAAGAAAATATATGGAAGAGAAAGGCTTGCATTACAAAGAGATATATCTTTAACGACAGTCTATTGCTACTTGAAATGCAGAAGATAAAAACACATTGATTTTATATGATATTATTTTCTATACACATCGATGATAAATATATGCATATAATATAAAGGCGCACTTGTAATGCATCTCATCAAAATAAATGTGTCTACCTTTTAGATTATACTTCCCTCGATTGTGAAAGTGCAATATGTCTGAAGAATCAATATTGCAACGTCATATTTTGGCATTCTCGTGTTACACAAAGCCACCGTAAAAATATACACCGCTAATAAAACGATCAGTTGCGAATAGGATTCCGCGCAATGGAAAGCAATCCCGCATATATGTATGTATATGTACACGTCGAGTAATAACAGTAAGTTCCATCCCAAACGATGCTGAGCTCACAAGAGATGGAACGTTACGCAACGATCACAGTCACGATTCGCGATCGCAGTGACATTACGGGTCGTCGAAATGTCATCACTTTCAACTTATAGATTATTCGCATCGACACAGATTGCTTAGATTATGTTGTCATAAATCACGAGGAAGAAAAGATTTTTTTTTTCAACGTGTGTGCAATATCTTCCAGTCTAACGATAAAGATCTGTATAATGGAAGATAAACGATCTTTACACGACATTTGATACGGCGCGATAATTTTCTTTGCATAATTTAATGTAAAAATTCTTATAATGTAGGTATCTGCACGTCATTAATTAGTTGTGAAGATAAATTTCGATATCAACGTAGTACGCTACAAGCGAAAGTGAGAAATATGCAATGACACATACATCAATAAATATTATATGTATGAATTTTTAAATAAGTTATTGTTAAGTTTTATATCATCAGTATTTTTTTAAAAGCACGTTTATAAATAATAAAATAGCACGCTTGAAATAAAAAATTTATAAATATTAATGTGAAATATAAATCTCGCAGGTAGATACGTCTCATTAAAAAACACACGTATCTCTAAAAAGTTTCTATCGATACGAAGTTGAGTCTCTACCTGAGCCATAGGCAATCCGCAGAATATATCATTCCGAAATCAGTGATCGAGAGGATCGGAGCCGAACGATATCTAAAACGATATGTGTGTATACGACCACCTAAATCATAACTCAAGAAAGGGAGAGGCGAGAGTGCAGTGCGTCACCCATTGTCCAAAGGCGGGTGTGGTTTGTCGTTGTTGGGCCAACGCGTAGGATGATCTACCTGGGCCTCTCACACACACCGTCCCTCTAATGCTAATATAGTCTCCGAAATTGTACGAAGGCGAGACATTTCCGTTGTTAAATTCTGCAACCATAAATTCGCTAGGCACCAACGAGGATGGACTGGCACTTCTCCGTCCAGCATTTAATTGTGATTACAGTCTTCGACACGCAAAATATTTTTGTTTCTTCTATTTTTGGCATTCGTGCTACACAAATATTCTCTATGACAATTGTAAATTAATTTCACTTTATATAAATAGCTAAATAATACTATTGTAAGATGTTGTCACACTCAGCAAGCGTTAAAACTCACGATTACGCGCTTCTGACGTTTCTCTTCACTTCTCAACGGCGACGAACAGCTAGAATGCGAGCAAGTCTGAAACGAACCGATGCCGTTTTTGTCTAAACGGCCATAAATTCTCAGATAATGCAAGTCGTCTAACACGGGTGTATCCCGGACGTCGCGAGAGTGGTCAGAGACGCGAGAGAGGAAGACTGCTAGGGCAAAAGGATATTATTAATATTTCAGAATTTATAGGGTGGTATTAGATGTGAACCCGGTATACGATCGCGGATGCGTTGGGGAAACCGGCGTGAAGGATCCAATCACGCAACTATGTTGTCCGTTATGGGACATAAATTGATATTATGTACGGAACCGCGCGTGTTAGCTGCTCGATGCGCGACGCGCATATGCGGGTGTCTGATGTGAAACGCGAGAAAGAGAAGATCATTCCTCTCTCTTTCTCTCGGCGTGTCTCTATCTTTCTCTCGAGTAATCGAGCCGGTGTCAATTACAATTGCTGATTCGAGATTGATCGCATACGGGTGTGACGCTGGTAATGACCGTTAAATAAGATCGAGGATGAGAAACACACGAGAAGTTTTGTAGACGTTATTCAACGCCCTTCGAGGAACGACGGCGCTGTGAATAACTTGAACGGTTGAAAGGGTGATGCTGGAGATCAAGTAAGAGGAAAAGAAAACAAGCTAAATGAATGATTTATATGTACACATGCGTGTCGTTGAAAATAATAAGTAAAATTGAATATCGGTGAAAATTTCAACACAATCGCATTCCTCGTCATATATTACTGTTAATGTATCACGTATCTACGTTTAACGGTCCATGGCAGCACGTTTTCCGGACCTGAATATATCGGTCGCGCTGAACACCGCCGACTTTTCTTCATAGTGTGAATGCCATAAGCGCGATAAATTTCCTCTTGAGAAACGACAGAGAGAGAATTCCAAAAGTTTCCGATTCAAAAGGTGGCGGAGACGGAGGCGAGGAGGAGGTGGAGGAAGGAAGGGAGAAGAAGAGAGAGAAAGAGAGATGGAGAGTAATGAATTATGCATGAAAGCTTCGATTCGCGGATTAAGCGAGCACAGCCCGTAGTTCTAGTGCCTATTCTTCGTTCTGGAAGGCGGAGGTAACCAACCGGAGTCGTCCGTGGCGAATGTCGAAAGACTCGGACCGTATAGAATGAAGTGGAATCGTCAAAGAGACGGAAATCCGTGGAAAAGATGACCAAAGCGATCTAGTTTCCTTTGAATAACTTCATTCTCGTCACCAACATCGCGAGGCGACGACACAGCCCGGCTCTGTCGCGAGCCTGCAGGAAATAATTAATTTGTACACCGCGCGAAAATCTTTCTGTTAACGCGTACGACTCGTGTGTATCTTCGCATAATGCGCATTCTCTCCTTCTTTCTCTCTCTTTCTTTTTCTCTCTCTTTCTCTCTCACGAACAGATCGTATATAATCTGTATGTCACAAAGAAGTGCAAGCACAAAGCATCTCTGCAGCTGAAATAAATTAGAAATTTAAAGATTTTCTTGAATAAGAGAGAGAGAGCATAATTTTATCAGAATCAGACAATGCAAGGTGTTATTTTTAATATGTTCTCTTTAATAATCCATTTACACGTTTTAACCTATCGCGTTTATCTACATACGTTTTCCAAAAGTCTCATGGAAAGCTCGCCGAATTCTTGGTACCTTCAGAGTTTTACGGAAACCGCGACGCAAGGGCTCGCAGGCCGAGCTTGCATTCTGGCACGTATGGCACTTTCCAAGATGGGTATTTGATAGGATGCGGCCACGTAGGATACGTATACGCGCCGTATACTCGGTAGATTAGGATGATATAATTACGACATTAACATAAGTCACCGGGCAGGCACAGCCGCGGAATAGTAATCGTGTCGAACACGTGTGTGCGCCATCGTCATCGTTTATTTCGTTTTACTGCACTTTCATTCCTGGCCGGCTCGGCAGTTCTTCAGGTTCACGAGCGCTCTTTCAGTCAGGGTTAACCTCCGTCTAAATGACGAGATATTTATCGCCAACTGTCGAGCAAAATCTCAGGAAATCATTAGGAATTAGACTGTCGAAAATTCATTCATCTCGATATTTCAACATGATTAAAATTAATGATCAATCCACTAATCTGTCTGAATCTTAGATAATAATGAAACAAGAAGTAAGAGATTTCTTTTTATTGCATCTACAAATATACGCCGTTTTATCAAGATCGATTTTTATTTACTCAATGTGATTTCGTTTCCTCGGTTTTTCATTTAAAATTACCTCCTCACGCGACAGACAGATGAAATTCATAATTTAAATTAATCTTTATCGCATTCTATAATTTTCTAATTATCGATGATTATTTTAAATTCGTGCAACGACTCTCTAGACTTATACATGTCTTCTTTGCATGTTTTTATTTTGATTTTTCAATAATATTAATAATAATTCTGATATATAAGTCTCCAGTATTTTGATTTGCAAATATGTCGTGAAAAGAAACTTCAGATATCATATAAAATTCACCGTTCTCTCATTGATTGTGAATTTCGATCACGCAGACAATCTCTGGTTGTATTACGAAAGTCTCTTTTGACCGCGCACATGTTGCTCTCTTCTTAGTCTTTGCGCAATGCCGTCAAAAACCGATCGGTCGGTAACGCGGTGTGCCTTAAAATGCATCATAATTATCGTGAATTCCCGCTCGCTCCTCGTTCGGTTTCCATCTTATGCGCGGGTGGAATACGAAACAGCCGGCTTTCCCTGTGCATCAGGTACGAACGTTTCTATTTATGGCTGCCGACTCCCGGACCCCGACGAGTTATGATATTGTTTCGGCTGGTTCTCGGAATCTACGCGATCGGTGACTCGGATAAACCGCGGAGAAGAAAGAGGAAAAAAAAAAAGAATGAAGTTGTTGGCGAGGTGCGAGCGAGAGGTACGCCCGCCTCATATCTCGCCTCAGTACGCATTAAACGAACGAGAGAAGAGATGTAAGCGAGAGAGAAAGAACGAAAGGAAGGAAGATATATAATTTTATTTCTTCATCTCAAACGCGACGCGCAACTCGTCTATCTTTTATGATCGCCTGACCGCTTCATTAGTTCGCTAACCTTCCGAAAGTTTCAACCGAATGGTAGCTTGTCTTCACACATTGTTCATTCTGTTACTCATAGTTTGATGAATATCATTAGAGCACATCAATGATTTTATATATAGAATAATTATTAATAATATTAATAGTATTTAATGTGAAATATATGTATAATCAACTAGAAGCTACTTATAGTTTACAGAAATACTTTACCACTGGTTTTTGTTGAAGTAAATTTTGTTATATATTTTACGAAATACTATATTTTTTATTTTGAATGATCTATTGAATTATTCAGCATTTATTTAATATTATTATTAAAGTAACAATAAGCAGTCATGGTGCGAATTACACATATTTTGTCAGTAGCAAATAGTCATTAACGCACTTAATAAGCTTACCTTATCCGAGAACTGTGTGTTTCTCCACTATCCGAGATGTCCGATCGTCGGATTATCTTCCTCCGACACACGATCATGTAAGAGAATAGAGAAAAGGAAGGGGAAAGTTGACCCTCTCGGGAGTTGGCCGAGGTTAGTTATGGAGAGCCGACGCGGTCCCCGCACGCGGTTACAGAAGTATTTGAATGGCTGTCGGCCCTTGTAAGCCGTCAAAAAGTCAAAGGAAAACCACTAAAATCAGTTAGGGATCTCAACTATGCACGGGAGCGAGAGCGAGTGAGCGCGGCGAGAAAGAAAGAACGCGATGGCACCTTCCTTCGCGAGGAAGAAGAGACGTGCTCGAACGCGAAGGTAAGACGAAGAGGTAAGAAGAAGACACGAGCCGGCGCGGGAAGATGGGGAGTTTATGGAAATTTCTCCTTCGAAGAGACCGTTATGCACACGTCTCGTCTATTTTTGTGACCAAACGCTTATTGGTCACATTTTGTCTTTGAGACAATAGTCTTTTATTCTTTACGGCTGCGTCGATATCTCAGTTAGAGAATTATAGCTAGGAAGTTACACACACATTGAACGTGTGTGAGGAACACGACAGATACTGGTAGTTAAATACAAAGAGAACGAATTTGTGACAGACCGGCTATGTGCGCGAGAAATATTTAAAAAAATACAATACATCAATAATACTTCTATTACATTGCTCACTATATTAATAGAAAGAAATGTAGTCGAATAAAAAACCAGTACATGAGATATGTTTGTAAGCAAGTAAATGGCGAATATTGAGTAGAACGTTTGGAAGAGAGTTGCGAAAAAAAAAAAAAAAAAAAAAAAAAAACGAAAATATGCTCAGCTCCGGTCACGCATCGCATTTGTTGCGTCAGCGACAAATCTCGGTCTGGGAACTCGCAAATTGCCAAACGCACCGGCATCAGAATTCACGTCGACGACGACAGCAACGTTAACACGTACACGCGCAACGATGTGGCAACACGTTCTGTCGGTACACATCTGCGTGGCTCGCAGCCGCGCGCGCGATATGCGCCGGCTAGGTACACACAGTATACGTACCTACGAAGATGCGGATACATTTTTTACAAAACGTTTCTCATTCCGCGGCGCATTACCGGAGAAACGAGAAAGGGATGATGCGCGGAGGTAACTTGGACAAGGAAGACATCGGCGGGACGAAGGAGAGGAAGAGAAAGAGGAAACTCTATGGGGTAAGGGAGGGAGAGGGGAGAAAGAGAGGCGCGGAAGAGAGCGAAGGGACAAGGAGCGGCAGGATGGAGCAGGAACGAAGGGCGGAGAGGGAAAGGCGAGCCTGAACATTTCGTGAAACAAGGAAAAATGCGACTCCGCCGAGGCACGACCGCAGCATTTTTGTCTTTACAAAATTATGTATTCCGCGGGCCTCCGCCATATCTCTCAAAGCATAACAAGTTCCCTCTGTGTCTCCCGTTTCTCCTCCGCCGCCGCTCCAGCTCTTCCACCGTCTCTTCTTTCGCCATCTCCCTTTCCCCGGCTCTGCAACCGGGACGCGCGTCTGTCCTTCTTCTATGCCGGAGCCATATATCTGCTCCTCCGTAACGCGCTCCTTGTCTACCTCGCGCCATCGTCGTATCCGTTCGTCTCTGTCTATTCGTGCGAGCATCATCCACACCCACACGTCGGTTCGTGTCTTTCCGCGGATCCATCCACGTCCATCGTTTTCCTCCGACGAACTCATCCAGATAGGAGCCAACTACCGAAATCGAGTATCCGCGGCCAGTCAGCGTGGGATAATTCCGCGGCAGGGAATGCGTACAACGCATGATGCTTATTTCTTGCATTGTGATGCTTGGAATGTTCGAAAGAGAGTAGTTACTCTCATTACAAGATTATGCGCGATGAATTATGCACGAGGATTGAAGAATATATTCTTCGAGACTTTAATTTAGCTGACATATATTATTGTTGAATTTATTTTTGTATTACGATTACACGCGTGAGAGAAAGAACTTTCTCAAATGACATAAGACTTTTAATTCGTAACGTTCTTCTTCCGTGTGCAGTATCTTCCGCGGTCTACCGCGATCTTTGCGGAATACTTAAGAGAATGATAGATCGACGAACGTCACGTGAGCAGTGATCCTATCGGTTTCCACGGTCGAAATCTGTCACCGTCGACAGATACGTGAACTTCACGCGGCGAACCGCCGCGAGTTGACACGGATACCTTTTTCTCTTCTCGATTCTGTCTTGCCCCTTCGCTTTCTTGCGGTCCTTTGTTTCAGATGCTGCGAGAATGATACGGCGGCGAAGGTGTAATGGATCGCCACACGACCGGTTACCCCGAAATCCTTCCCCCCCCTCTCTTTCTCTCTCTCTCTTACAGAACACCGGGAAAGATCGGTGAGATTACATGGAAGCAGAGCATAATGTCCAAACAGTTGCTCGTCAACAACCGACTAACGGTCCCTGAAATGTCTGCTAACACTGATTAGTTATCTTGCCGTTGAATTCACTTTGAATTATCTAACTATTAAAATCAAAATCTTTTACGTGAGATGTTTTGTTAAATCATAAACACGAGAAAAGCGCGCAATTGATTTTATATATTTCACATACATGTATAAACTGAATTGTCAAAAGTGTATATTTGACAGCAGTTCAAGTTAAAAGCAAATCGCAAAAAAATTAAAGAATCAACGCAAAAGTAGCAACAATTTAAATTATTCGAGAGAAATTCGACACATTTGAGTATTCGACTTTACGTGCCTTTTTTTAAGAGAAGAGAAAAGATAAATTAAAAAAATGAAATTTTTGCAAACACTTGTACACCAGCAGTTCCACACAGATTTTCATGATACGTTACTCTCAAGTTTGATCAAGTTAAAATTAATTCACAGCTACCGGAAGAAGTAACATCATAACTTAATCCTATCTCGGAATATAATCTCCTCCAAAAACTTACAGGTGAAATTATTTTCGCCTTATCAAGAAGAAAGTTTTATCGGTGAAGAAAGAGAGAAAGAGAAATAGAGAGATAGAAAAACGCGCGCATTATTCGTAATTTATCTATTTAAAGATGCGAGACTCCTCACGCTACTTCAGCGCGGTTTAATAAATTCTTCAGTTTTCACCGAGCCGTTGAACCACGTTAAGCCGTGATCCAAGATCGTTCGGGCGAGAACGACTTTATTGGACTTCCATTAAAAGCGGGTAGACGAGAGACGGCTCCGTGCACATACGCGCGTATATATATTTGCATTTGTGTGTGTATATGTGTGTACGTATACATACACGACGCGTATATGACTGTCGTAAATCGATCGTTTGCGCAAATTGCCTTGGTCTAACATCTGGCATCGTATTCGACTATCAGTCGGATCACATTCGAGCGGCAGTGAAGAAACTGGATAGAAGATTAGAATTCGATAAAACAACTCGACGAACTGGCCGCGCAAAGTGCTTCACCGCAGAAGTGAAAATAAATTGTGGAAATCAGTGTGTAGGCTAACGAAAAAAGAATATTAGTGTTATATGGGACAGGACGAATCATATACGGCGAAGACAAGTTTCAACAGTTTAAAAATTGCAAGCGAATAATCATTTTGTGAACGAAAGTGTAGTTGCACATCCGTTTCCTTCGAGTGTGCGAAAAAGAAGGAAAGAAAATAACGAAGTTGTGAAAAAACTAGTTAATAAGAAGAGATGTTGAGTAAATGTGAATTATAGATTCTGATAATTTTGTGTATTAATAATACGATAAATTTGCAATGTCAGACATTGATATGAAATACAGTTTTCATAAGTCACAAATAGATTTACTGGCTCGCTTCTTTCGTCACATTAATTAATAACAATCCGACTATTTTCTATTCTAACATCGAGGAAATTTAGGAAAGATGCGCACTATGTGCCGCATATACGCCACAGTTTTTATTACTTCAGATTTATCTATAAATTACACAGCTACTGCAATGCTAATTAGAAGATTAGTTTGTACAGAGATTCGCAAAATAGATCGCGATCGTTACAAATGATAGTTCGAATAATATCAATCGGAATGCTTATTTCTCACCCGCTTTCTCATCTTGTGAGAAAACGTTCAATTAGCCGCGAACGGAATCGACAGGACGTCTGTAACGACCGTCATAAAGTTCCCGACGAAACGCTGCGGTTCCAGGATCCAGTTAAGGCCGCTCATAAGGCTATCGATAAAAGTGAGATCGGTATCGACTGGCAGATTTAAAGTCGTGCTGTGCCCAGATCGTTCTGACGATTCTATTTCGATCCTTTATGTTCACTCCGATTCCTAATCCGAACGTTTATCTTTATGTCAGCGGATTGCCGATAAATCCATCCAATCTTGTATCTTGATAAAACTCTTGTGATTGTGTAATCAATTCGACTACTAAGATTTGACGAATTATTTTATAAGTCAGTTCTCGAATATTTTATACCTGGACACTTTAATTTGTTATTCAAAGTATGGAACATTATTCGAACGTATATTTGGATATTCCAAATTCACTCGGTTGTATGTGTGTATAAACGCACTCTCGTGCGCACACTCTGCAGGCCCACGCCTAACATACGACCAACCGACCATTAACAATCATAATAAAAGGCCCGCGTGTGCGATCGTGCGCGGCGTGCGGCGACACGCGCGCCTGGACTTTCTTTCTCCTTCTCCTCTTTCACCTCCTCACTCCTCCTTCTTGTCACTCCCCCTCTTGCGCTTTCTCTCTCTCTTTCTTTCTCTCTCTCTCTCTGTTTGCCTCAGGGATAATTTTAATTTAAACAAATGGTCAGAAGGGCGGCATCTTTGTCCGCGTCTCGTATTATTTATACTCGACTACTCCGAGCGCACGTGCGCCGCTGTGTCATCGGCGGGACGGGTGCGTTGCCTCTTGTCGCGCGTCAATGTTTTCCAGAACCCGCCAGGTATATACCTGGTAGACATGACCGCCTGTGCCGGTCGGCCGGCCTGACCCTGCCTTGCACAGTCTTCTCTGACTTTCGTCTCGCCGCGGCTCTGCTCTCCGTTTTTGCGTTGATTTATGCGATCACGACTAGAGACGCCTTCTCATCATCGCGCGCAAGTGGATTCGTAATCCTTTGTCCCGACCGAGCTGCGTATACGCGCGCGGCTAATTGCGAGAATGGCGTTGGCTCGTTAGTCCGTTTTTCGCGAAAAATTATAGTTGTCTTGTTAGACCAAACGTTGAAAACATTAAGGAAGAGTCCCATGGAATAAATCAATTTATTTATTAAATATTAATAAATGCACGCACTATGGTTTCTGCATGATAAGGTCAGTAGAACTTGATCAGTACCTTTATTTTGTTTTACGTATTTTTAAAATCGGTCATTATCGTCGTTTTATGTAGTTCGATAAAACTGCCGATAAACTTATCGTAATTAAACATATTACTCTTAAAGAAGCTAATCCGTGAACCGCATGCGGAATTAGCGTCCGCGCTCGTAAAGCAGAAGTAAAGGACTGTAAAATTCACTTCTCAATCGTATTAGCATGTTATTATAATAACACTCGCATATATATATAAAAAAAAATAAATAACATTTATTAGGATTACAGAATCAAATCGACAAATGTCACAGCGCTTAATGAGAGCGTAATTTCGTAGTACTAGTTTATGTTTACGCGATTTGTAGCTTTTCTTATAGGATTGTAAACGATGCGACTGTTTTTAATTTCTTATTCGCGTGTTAACAGTTTCTTTTCCGAGACCACGATCAGCGCGGAAGTCAAGCGGTACAGCCGCTGGTAGTGCAAAACCGAGACGCGCGAATTCGTTCTGTCGGCGGAAGCTCTTCGTCTGAATCCTCGCGTTTCGAAACTAATAACGGCCAATTGTCGGCGTATCGCGTACTTCGTCGTAATTGGAAGAATAAATTGAAAAATTAGCAGAACGCCGCTCGGTAGACTTCTGACTCATCAGTGTCCCCGAGCCGGGGTCCAAACGATCCGGCGGGTTTGCCGATAATAATAACTGGCTGGAATGTCATACGGTCGTTCGGAGAGAACCAGACTGCGACTTTATTTGCTAAAAGTTGTATACATCGTAGTCCGCAAAAATTAAGGAATCAGAGATGTAGATATTACAAACTGAAGAAATTATGCGATTTTTGTGGTCCGGCAATTCATTTAAACGAAACGATCAATGACAACGCGTGTCATCGAGCGTTTTTTTTATATCGCCAATTAAGCTTCAAGATTAATAGCAACCGGTATTTCTTGTAAATAATGATCTCTCGATTGTTTTTTTATTTTCTTTTTGCGCCTGATCGCGCCTTGATGTTGCGATATTCGCTTTCTATCGTATCTTCTTACAATGCGAAAGGTTTAATATCTCCGGACGATGTTCAGAAAACACGATTTGCCGTCTCGAGTGCCGAAGAAAATCACAGAATCGTCGTGAAGAACCGCGCCAATCACGGATGCGAACGAAGAAGACGTAGATGAAGAAGAAGCGTGGAAGAGAAAGAGAAGGATCAGGAGCAAACGAAGAGGAAAGACTTGCAGCAAACGCAGAAATCATTCGCTCGGTTGTAAGGAAGAGCGTCGGTCGAATAGTGCGAGATGGAGACAGTCAGCTAAAGGAGAGACCACGACGAAGAGCGTGGCGGCGCAAAGGAGCGGAGGATGAGGGAAGAAGGCGCGGTAAGGGACGAGAATGAGATGTAGGAGGGATGGGAAGAAGGGGGCCCTGTCCCGAGCTACCACGCGGCCTCTATGGGCCCTTTGATCTTCGCCGCTCTTCGCTTCTGCCTCGCTCTATCGACACTTCATACTTCTACGGCTGATCGCCGCCATAAAACATTATACTGAGAGTCCGCAGAAAGAGAGGATGTGGAGGTAGAGAGGAAAGAGAGTCGCAAGAGAATCCTCTCGGACCCAACGGCTGCGCCTCCATTGTGTTCAATATGTGTATGTACATACAAACTCTACGCACAGAATTGCGAGTGCGATTCGCACAGCGATTTTGCATTGTTCGGCCGAAGTGTGATTAAGTTGGCTACGAAGTCGTGGAGGATTTCAAACTACGTACGTATGGAATTTATCTCGAGATCTCTTTTATGGCAAAGTTGCGTTTTTGATGTCGTTTGTGCGAACGCTGTAATCGCGTGACCATACCGTTTAGCGGTCGCGATGAGCTAAGGCATGTCGTTACAGGAGCGCCGATATAAACGCGATACATTTGATAATTAATTATATTTGCATATTATATTCCATTTTGTGTATAACGTTCGTGCTGAGCCGCGTCCGATGTGGATAACACATTTTCGAAACGTATAAATTTAACAGAACCAGAGAATAATTTATGCCGTGTTGGCGAAAACAGATGATGTCTTCACTAATTGTAAAAACCAACAGTGTAACGCGATCTCTATGATTTTTGGAGGAGGGATAATTACGCACCCAGTCTCAAAAGACCGGTGTAACACGATCGGTCTGCTTCTCGGGAAAAGAAGAATCCTTTGGGACGGGTCGTTTGAATTCGGCTTTCGACCTTCTACCGCGTCGAAGGATACCATCTTCTTTAAATCGCAGAAAACTTCTATAAAACAAGGAGTTCTCATGCTCTCTTAATAACCCGACCTAGCGCATTTTCTGAGGATCGCCATAAGCGAAAGCCTCGTAAAACGTCTCCTTTGCATTAGCTGCACGTGTTGAGTTCGAAGTGTCTCTCTAGGACCAACAACTCTTATTAATACATGCCCGCTTAGCAATAATGTACGCGCATGTACCTACTGCAGAAAGCAGTGACAAACTGTGTAACGCTGGAGAACTAAATCTATAAATAAATGACGCTAATAATTCGCATTATACTATTTACGTTTGCGTTTATCAACGACTAATATCTACGAAACGCACTTATCGCGGCGATGCGATAACAGGGAGCTCGTTAAACTTTGTTAACACTGATTGCGAAGTGCTCGCCCTTCGTTTGATTAATCGATATTTCCCGGAATACCTGCGGGACCGCGCTCATCCTTTCACGTCCTGCTCCCGAGGGACTCGGGCGAGCACGAGTCGCGCTATTACGAATGCGATTCGTTAATGACCGAATTAATTTTTCCACGCCATTCGCCATACACGCTAAGCTCCGACCGGAGTCGAGAAGCGGAAAGGAGGCTCATGATGATAGAGCGAGGACGAGAGGCATAAAGGACAGCGTCGTGCGTTATTAATTAACCTGATAGGCCATAAATAAAACTCAGCTTGCCGCCTCCCCCGCGCCTCTCTCCAGAGACGAATATAAATAAATAAAAGTCTCCGCATGTGATGCGTTATGTTAATTGGGGCGTTGTCTCTTGGCATTTGCACGCACCTATTCTCATTAGCCCTTTGCTATCGAACGACTCGTTACATTTATTTTATAGCGGCTGTTATTCACAGTCGCGACCATTCTTCGTTTCTCTCTCCTGCGCCGCTCTTCCGTTCCTCTCTCTGCCGTTTCATTCATTCATTCGCCTTACGCCAGCAACCTACCAAAGGTGACGTGTACAAAGGTATCGCATGTGCGTGATAAAGCATTATTATAGAAACAGCCCACTTCACGTGTAAAAATATGCTGAACATTTTTTGTTGATTTCTCAAATATACTTTTACATATAGTTTTATTTTGCGAAATAACAAACGCGTGTCGTAAATTACGATTAATTTTTAGAAAATCTCTCATAATTATTACAAAATTAAAAATAATTCACGATGTAAAAATAATGCGTCGAATTGATTGTAGATTGTTAAATGTTATTCGAATGAACTTGGCGCGAGGCGCTACCGTGCCTCTTGATTATCACAAATCTATCCACATTGTTTCTACTATTTATATTTATATTCTATGTCGTCATCAACACACATCGACAAATTTCGATCTCGTTCATGTTGTCTTTTCTTCAATGTGCATAATTTATTCATCCGGTATAATTAGACTGAGTTATCGGCGTTAGATTCGGGGACAATAGCTGTATAAATATTCACGGCGGCAGGACGGTGCCTTGAGTACGTGGGCAGAAGTGTTCGCGAATACAGGGTGGTCCCAACTAAATGCAACGTGTACCAGGACAAGACCGGATTGTAACGAGCGCTTCGTGAAGCGCCTGTTACGAGCGCGCTTGATACACGACAGTCTGTCATATTTCTGACAGCAGTCGTTACTTGCCACTTTAGAGCGGGCACCGCCAAATTCTCATCCCTCACTTGCGAAGAGAATTTTCTGATTTTACATAGTTTCTTCTCGTTGTTTGCATGGATGTTAGAGTTTAATGTGTATTGTATAAATAAATTTTAAAACACAAAATAAAAAATATTTTCAAATCTCGCTCATTGATTAACATCGGCTGAAGTAAAAAATTATTGTTAATCCGATGTTCCTTGCCTGGTCATTCCGACTTCCTCTCATTGATTGACGATAAACGATTCTAATTTAATGTAGCTGGTAAGAGACAAGGCATAATGTGGTCGTTGACCTGTAGGCAATAACTCATCAACCCACGGAACTCGCATTATTATTTGATCGTGCGCGACAATCGTCCAAATTTATATGATTTTTGTTTTGCATCACGAACGCCCATAAATATATTGTAAAATTATATTATATATTTTCAAATTGATGATTTGACAAATAAACGAAAATTTCAAGTGTAATTTAGAAACGTGTTTTTAAGTTACAAAACTTTCTAACGTAAAGCATCGAATATAATATCGTGTAAATATAGTTTCAATGATATATGCATATTCTTCCTCAATTTTTCAAGTGACATAAATTTTATCTAATGATAGGAATAATTAGTCTTATTGGTACTATGCTCCTATTTTATCGCCAGCTATTAAGATTATCATAGGATCGTTTTCACGGTAATAAATTTTATAGAGTGACATAATCACAACGAAAGATAATGCGGCGCGATAATACACTTTTGTTTACTAGCTGGAAACCGGCTTTCTCGCGGTACTCGCATATACAACCTTATCTGCAAAGGCTGTAGATAGTTCTTGATCGCAGTTTATTACGAATCGGACACGGTCCAGATATACGGCTGATAGTACTTATGTGTCTACCCCGTTGATCGATATTATTACAGATTGCACGAACGGTCTGTGAAATTCATGATGAGCCGTTTAAAGGACTTCGACAACCGCGAAAGCGATCCATTATGTAAGATAATTTTATCAAAATAACCGTTTTACTTTTAAAATGTTCTCAACGACTTTCAACTCTCGGTTGAATGCGACGACGACAACAGCCACGACCTTCGACTCGACTTTGACTTTTGTTTGGCACGACTTTCCACTGACGACGACCACATCGTGAGACAGGTAGTCGAATAACGGCACTTTCGTGATTATAAGTTTAACAATCTTTATTACACATTTCTCACTGATCTTCGCTTTACATTAAGATACACGGAGTGTTGCTCTTTGACCGGCTTATACCACCGGTCCGACACGACGACAAACTACTCGGCTTAATCGGCACGGCTCGAAACGACGCGACTCTTCAGCGTCCGTACAGATCGCTGCTCCGAACAA
>QVOA01010496.1:0-16710 GCA_014825685.1 Pseudomyrmex cubaensis | reverse complement strand
CCTCTCCCATTCTTAAGACAATGATGAGCGAAATAATTGAATGTTGAGCGCGGTTTGAGCGCGCAGAGCGCCGTACGCAATGTGTTAATTGTATATAATGTACAATATAATAATATATTTTAAAAACATACATATATATATCGTTGTGTACGTCCACACATAATAATTTTATATAAAAATTATGCAATCTTCATATATGATTTTATATGAAAAAATTAATTATAATTAAATTTTCTAATTATATAACTTCGTATAAATACATGTTACATTTCAAGAATACAATATAAAACACGAGTTTTGTTTCATTCTAAAATTGATACTTGTATCGATACGATATATATCGCGTTTTTCGCGTTGAACGAAATGAAACGCGATATCAAAACAAGCGTATTTATAACTTGATGAATATTTCATTACGTTCGTCTATACGCACACGCGCGACACTTGGGAGCGGAAGATCGCAATTAGCGCGAGACACTTTCGTATCTTAAAGCGGTTTTGCATTCTGTGGGTGCAGACGAAAACGCAAAGTGCATACATTCTTAACTCTCTTCAGGATGAGGGAGAGAAGCGCCGGTGTACATACGGGAGGGCGATAAATAAGGGAGAAGGGATCGAGTTTACGGCAACGTCGCGGCGCCGCGAAGGGTTTCCTTCCTTCCCCGAGATTTGCGAATTATGCATCATGCCGAAGGGAATACACTCGACTTGACGTGAGTGTGCGGGAAGAACGGATGAACTCAAAAATCCCGCTGAAATAACGCAACGCAAATTTTCAGGTCCTTTTGTGCGCGCCTTTGAAAGGAATGCAATTCTCTTCAATTACAACCGACACACCGTCGTTAATTAACATTTATATAAATATTGCAATTGATGAAAAAAAAAACGTGGATTTCGAAAAAGGATTCTTCGAGAGTTTGCGCCAGTTTTGCTCGCGTATTATTTTCGCGAGAGAAAAATTATTTTACTATTTTTTTCTACGTTCCTTTTTCCCGAGAAAATTATCGTCAAACTTGCGTGATGAAAGTGGCCGCGCAGAATCACCTTTTTATCGTCTAGAAACGGAACAATGAAAGCGCGAGTTGATCATTTTTTTTTTTTTTTTATGATTTCCGACGAGAAATTTCGCGTCGCTTATCGGACATTGCCCGCGGCTCCTGGGAGATCCGTCGATGTTTCGCCGTCGTTTCGCGGGGGCACGTGTTGCGATAACGTCTCGCTCGGGTGGTCGACCGCGCGCATTAATTCACCAGAGGCGAACAGTCTCTGGACATCGGACACTGCTAGTGTCATATGACGACAACAAAAAGGAGTATCAATAATCAAACCGAAGAAACATACACGCAGTCCCCCCCCCCCTCGAGTTTAATCCGAGGATTTACGAGGGACGGAAACGCCGAGTTCCGCGTTAGGTGCAACCGCAGGAGAATGAAACATAGAATCGAATGGTGCCTGCAACACAGCAGCGGCACGAAGTAGGAAAATAAGGGATTCGGCGAGGGAGGAGAGCGAAAAGGTGAGGGATCAGGAAAGCAGAAGGGAAAGGAGGGAGTCGGTCGGGGGAGGCGGTGGTAAATGGCACGTTGCTCGGGCCACGAGAGAAAGAGAGGGGGTGAGACTCTCCCTCGGAGGAGGTGGGTAACCTTGACCCGGGGATGAACGACCCTGTATCCCTGGGCGCGCGTGGCGAGCCGCTCTCGTCGCTCTTCATCCCCTTCTGCGATCCTCGTGTACGCCCCACCTGCCCCCCTTTTACAGCCGCCGCGGCGACGACTCCGCCGGGATTCCGCTTCAGCCTCTCTCCACCCGCCCCGGGTACCCTCTTTTACCTCCCGTTCCTCACCCTCTGACTATCGTTATATTCCCTACTGTTCTCCTCGTCCTTCTCCTACGCTTTTCGAGCACATCGTCCTTTCTCTTCCGTCGCCCTCTCTCTCTCTCTCTCTCTCTCTTTCCCTCGATCCACGCACTCTCGCTCTCGCGCAAACTTATCGCGAGGAGAGAGGACGGTTCGGGGGTTTCCAGTTTTCCTCTCGCTCGCTCACGTCCTTACTCCCCGGGACGGCTCTTTCCTCCCTCGTCCTTCGACGAAACGTCGAAGGGGACGATGGGGTGGTTGCCACGGGGGTGGTAGCGAGAGCGAAATTTCAAGGCCAGTGCACGAGCCCGGGGATCGAGCGTGTGCGTGGATTTGTTATTCCGGCCGGGTCACGTTTCTGATCTTCTTGCTCTCGGAGGGCGGTTGTACGTGTGTTAGTTTTATTTTAAATAATATTTATGTTACTGTTGTTCTCTAAGCGTTGTTTATCTGGCGAAAAACAAGAGTTTTTGGATAAAAGTTGCTTGGAGTAAAAAAATACTGTTTGTTTGGAAAATATTGCAACGATATCTTTAATTAAAAAAAAAACTATTTAATTGTGCCGGCAACTTTTTGTGTAAATTATTTTCATTAGAAAAGCACAAGTTGCCTGTTGGTTTGCGATGAGAAAAATATATTATTTTCCTCAAACTTTCGAAGCTACTGAGAAGAAAGTGACGATAAATGTCACTCAAGACGTCTAAAAAAACTAGTGCAATTGCGGTTCGTTTTCTCTCTCGTAATAATAGTTAAAGTTCATGACGTATAAATATCCGCGGAGCGCGCAGGCAGCACATCTAAAATGTCATGGATTCAAAATAACTGGAAGTCCGATCGTTTTCATCTTTTAAAAGCTGCTCCCGGATCGATGGCTACGTTAGATATTAATATTTACATCGCGCGGTACAACGAAAACCTAACGGTTTTAATCAATTTTGAAGAATATGGCAATTAACGCGAGCATGAAATTTTCATGTCGCGTACTATTGATATATAATTTATTTAATTATATTTTTTATACATTTGTATAAGTAGAAAACAAATGCTTAATTTTTTCTAACCGCGGTATAAATACAAGAACCGATTTCTGGTGACAAAAAGCGGATCGACAATTTCGTCGTGGTCGGAAACAACCGCGAATCTACGATTTTAAAAGCGTTCCAACATTTGCCTAGCGGTGTGATGGACGACCTCGCACGAAATTTCGAAATTCGCGATCGTCCGGACGATCCGGGCCGGAACGACTGCGTCCTCCTGGAGGAACGAGCACGCGTGCGACAGGTGGGAAGCGGCGACGACGGCGACGGCGTCGTCCTAGAACTAGTCGAAAACGCGGGCCGAGATCGATTAATGAATTCGCGTCCCGCTTCTTCGCTCATTCCCGGAATAGAGGACCTTCGCAGCTGGCGGTCTCGCATCGCTTCGCCATAACGAGCGGAATACACACACGTAGGATCCCGGGCCAAAGGGCGCGGGAATGATAGAGAGAAATAGTTTGCGCGCACGGGACCGGGGTCTACGACGCGCGTTGCGCCGCGCCAAATTGCCGACCGAAACCGGCCATTTATGCACACGGGCGATCGGAGGTTTTTGTGTGCGAGAGTTTCAGGGGTTCCCTTTTGTTGTGTACGCGAGGCGATACGAGATTGCCGAGAAGAGAAAGACTTGAATGAATTTATCAAGACTGAAAACATGTCCGGGGAAACGAAAATCTGCGACAATTCTACTCGCGTGTAAATAAAATTGTCTAAAGCTTTTTGCTCGAAAAAAAAAAAAAAAAAATGAAATCGATGGCGTACACGCCGATCGATATCGTCAAAACGTTTGAATTCTCTCTACTTAAAAAATATAATCTAGAATAATAATATTAAGATGATAGGAATAATATTATAATATTGCAATCAGACACACAAAATGATATTTTAAACGTGAATCTTGCCGACTTCTTAATAACTTACATTATTTCTGAATGTTCGTGTGTGTGCGTTGCAAAATTAAATCAAAATGGCTGACATTGTCATACCTGTCGGATACATATTTGATCACCGAAGATTTTTTGTTTCTTAAAGCTGATAATCATCGAACTTGGCTTACCTGCAACAGAGAGAAAAAATTCAAATAATAAATTTCTGTCAACCGGATTAATTTGTAATTAAAACAAATTGCATCAAACAAAATTCCACTGGCGTTTGTACTTATTTACAAATAAACTACGACTCGCGATTGATGTAATTCGTGAAAACCATGCGGATGAGAAACCAGCGCGCGTCTGTCTGCGGAAGATTGAGACTCGACAGTCTTCCCGAAATATGAAACACATGCGCGACGAGGCGACTCTCTCTTTCTCTCTCTCCAACGTCTTTCGGTATCATCGCGCTTTAAGATGCGCCGATTCAAAGGCACGCGCGCGTGCATCGGCCGTCGCGAATCCGCCCGCGGGGAAACGACCGAACAAACGCGGATCGATTCGGCGAGACTCCGAAAGTTCTACTGCCTAAAGTGATTACACACGTACCGGCCGATTCGCGCCTATACGAAAATTGACGGCGCGCATGCTGATAACGAAGATGGGCCCGTCATTTCGCGTGCCATTCCGCGTCCGTCTGGCTCTCTCTTTTCGACGCCGCTATTTTCGGAAACGGCCCCACGAACGAACCCGGCCGCACCATCTGCGATCGATCGGCCAATTCTCTTCCCTTTTCGATCTTCGGAACCGATCTAATGAAAGTTAAACGTCAGAAGCTTCGTCCGATGATAAACGATTTAAATTGCCAAAACGCAAACTACGTTGCTCGCGAGAATAATTTTTTAATTTGTATGTAGGAATATATTAATATTTATTCTCCACTTTGTGCAACACCGGAAATCTGAAAACGAAAGCGCGCAATTATCATAAAATCTATCAGTTTTTTTCATGTTTTACGTAACGCAGATAGTGAAAATTTATATGAGAGTATAACGCGATACAAAGTCTGTAATAAACAATATAAAATATATATGAATATTCAATAAAAAAAGGTAATGAAAAAGTGATGACGCGAGATCGGTTGTTTGTTTTTTGACTCTCAAAGAACACATCAGAGGGTTGATTTCCACGTGTTCCAGAATTGAAAAAAAAAAAAAAGGGGTGGACACACTCGCCGAATATAATCGATCGGCGACACAGTCGAAACTGACCGGGTCACGTTTTTAAAGACCCGTCGCGCGAATTTTCGTCGCTTCCCGTCGAAAATTAATGAACAAACCAATTATAAACGGAGATTATGAATATCGCCGTCTCTTTTATCAACAACGACCTTATTTTCCGGTAAAAATAAAAATCCTCACCTCGAAGAAGAGCAACACTTTGTCCCTTCGAACGCGCCTCCCTTCTTTTTTTTTTTTTTTTTATATTCGAGAAATTCGTGCAATTTGAGAGCGTGTAATCGGACCGACGGACCGTTTTTAAGGATCTGGGTCAGAAGTGAACGTCGGAACGACCATCTTGAGAAGGACGGCTCTTACGTACTGCGGGTCAGAAGCCATACATCGCTAAAGATATATCGGCGAACGTGTGTTCCGCCGACTTCGCGGGTGTAGTAGAAGCTCTCTATGTTTCTCCCCGCTTTTGCAACGTTAAATGATAAATGGCCGATGGCACAGATACGGAATCTGGCACGCTCACGGGGTCTACTAATGAGTCGAGGTCATTATCGGAAATATCGCAGACGTATTTTTGCCGATTTCTTCATGTGAGAACAATTCGCGTTGATGAAAACTCATCTCGCGATAAGATACACAGTTGGAAAGATATTTTTACACACACAACTATTTGAAAGTTTTTGAAAGCGCAGTAAAATGTTTTAATGAAAATTAAGTTTTAATTAAGTTTTAATTTAAGTTTTAATGAAAATTAAGTTCTGAGAAACCAATTCTATTAATAATTAATTACGAAAATTAATCCTCGAGCAGTAACAATGTCACGAGTATTAAAATCTTTTAATTACTTGACTGTAAATGATAATGAGGTGTAATAAAATCTCGAGATTTTGTTAATTTCACTGTCATGTGTGTATAGTTGGTCGAGTAATTAAGAAATTTTATGTTAACGCCATCAAATTGTCGCTGCTCGGATTTGGTTTATTCTTAATTGTAATGATTATTAATTTATAACAAGCGATTGTTCTAAATTGAAGCTAAAATATGTTAAGCGTATGGTCAAAAGTTCTGGACACTGTCAGGACACCATGAAATCTAAAACTAAGCGTGACCAAAATTATTACGCACGAAATAAAACGTTTGCGCGCGCGTGTGCGGAGATGAAAAAGAGAAAAATATTGCGACGAAGTAAGAAGAGAGAAAGTATACGAGCACTTTCCTTCCTTCGTTCTCTCCATCTCCTCCTCGTCCTGCTTCTGTTATCCGCCCTGCGCTCCTCGCGCTCTTCTCTCTCTCTCTCTCTCTCTTTCGCGTCCCTTCCTTCCCACAGGCGGAAAGTAATCAATACTTCGGGAAAGGTGCGTGGGTGAAGGCACACACGCCTGTGTGTCGCGGCGGCAGGCATCGCCGCGGTACTTTGTGCGAATTTAACTGCGAGGTCCTTCTATCTCAGAACTCATGCGAAAGAGAAAACCCCTCGCGGCACTTATTTTGCGGAGAGAGAGAGAGCACTGACAGAAAAGATCTCGAGATTCGTTCTTTTCACTTTTCGCGAGATGGCACGTGGCGAGATCGAACAACGAGTTCGGCATTCGCGCGCGCGAAAAGAAGAAATAAAATCGGAAATTTTTTATCTCGCGAGACACTCAATTGCGAAGACGACACAGGAAGGTGTGTTTCTTGTATTTTTCAATACAAACGCAACCAAAAAATCTTTTAAACATTGCGGTGTTTAGTCCACATGACGTTACTCATTTTGTTTCAATCCCAGAAGTCAGAAGAATTTTCAATCTTTTGTTATAAATTGCATTGACTTCTTCCCATAACACTCGTTTAATTTCAAAATTGTATTTTTTTTTTCATCACGTTCTATCACGTTTGCAGGCAAAATTAAGAAGCGTGCTAATTGTCGCCGGCCGATGTAATAAATTCCTTCATTTGATCTCTCGGATCAAAAGCCCGGGGTTAAAACTATATTGCGCATATTTTAAACAATATATAAACCACCAACGTGAAACAAGCCAACAATTAATTCGATTTCAACATCCTTTGAAATCGTTTTCATACGTTGAAAGTAAAAGTGAAGCGGAGAATCCAGAGATTTTTACGAGCACTCACTTCAGGAACGCATATTTAAAGTGAATCTTGTGAATTATGGATACGCTTCACTTTTACTCGTGGAATTTCTCTTTCTTTCTCTCTCTTTCTCTCTCGCGTTCCTCTCGACAAGTGCCTCTCTCTTCGAAAATCTCAAATGCTCGCTCAATCCGAATAAAAAAAAAAAAAAAAACAATAACGTTTCCAAATAAATCCAACGTTTAATCTTCCTAAGCTGTCAATTTTAGACTCGTCGCATTTATGTAATTTGAAATAAAAGTTGAGGTTTTTTCTATTCTCAATATTTCCCGACTTTTCTCTCGCATGTCAAAACTTTGGATTTGGCAACGACGATCGATCGATCTCCTCGTAATCCGTTAGGCCGCGAAATTTATTAGCCGCAACAACAACCTCGAACAGATTAACGCAACTATCAAGTTTTTTTTTGTAAAAACGCTAAACACTTAACTTTGTGAGAACGTAATATAATTCCGAAGCGCCTAATGAACGACTCGCTCGGCTCGTTCGCGGCGCCAAAAATACGCGGATTCCCGCCGTTTATCATTCATCAAGGTAATCCTGCTGGCTGCGATGCGTGCCTTAAGGACGCAGGAAGCGGCTGTCCCGCGCGGCGCCAGGCGTCGATTTTAGTTTTAATCGAATTTAGGCAAAGCTGTTATTTACAAACCGCCCGCGCGCGCGGCAACAAAAAAAAAAAGAAGAAGCGAAAATAAAATCAACGGCGCGTCGAGACGCCGTCGCGAGCGCGCGGGGGAATCGGCGAGGAATTAATTAAATGCAACGCGGCCGGTGCATTCATCTCGCGGAGGGACGGGAGAGCGAGAAAGCGAGGGGAGGAAAAACGGGGAGACGGGTTGCGACGAAGAGTGCAACCCGGTACGATTGCATATTTGCGGCGATACGTAAACGCGTCGCCGCCGGTCGCGTGACAAAGGCTTAAGTCCCGGCCCGCGCACAATGACCGAGACAACGTCGTCTCCAGATTATGAAATTTAATTAAAATTTCGTTAGGGCGTGTTTGAGAGTTCTCCCCCTCCCACTATCATCGTTTTCTTTCTTCCGTTCTTTCTGTTCCGATCGTTGCGTTTTCTCGCTGTGCGCAAAGCGCGTTGCGTCTCTCTATTCCTCGCCGCCCGTTTCGTTTAGATCATTTCCGGTCCGGGGTTTCGTGCGATACATCGCAACGATACGCCGCGGTAATGTAAATGACGACGAGCTCTGGGAACATCGAATTCGGGGTTTAATTATCGAGTTATGGCGTCATATATGATATACGTAGTTTTGTCATCAGGATTTCTGCGACGCTATCGGCATAAACTAGACGGGCGGTTTTTCGTAACTTGCTTTTCAAATTGAATGTTTTTTTTTTTTTTTTCAGCGAAAGTCGCACGCCGATGTAATTATTTTTTCGACTTTCTGCGCGTTAAATTCGGCGGCCAAACGCGTGCGCTTTAATTTGATTTCTGTTAGATAAAAAAAATCTATTAAAATATTTGACAAAAGTCGTTATGGGGAAAAAAAAAACAGCCTTCAGTCAAACCAGCGCTTCAACAAGTTCGGTTGAAAATAATCTCCGAAAACGTTACGATGTGCGTTTTAATTCCTCTCTCATTTGAGATGTTAAATCAACATAATAATCCACGCATATATGTTGAATCAATACACGTGGTATTAAAACGCAATATAAATCCTCGACGAATAAACTCGAGAGAATTCGGAGAAAAACACGTAATAAAAAAAAAAAAAAAACAAATTGTAAATGTCCAAATTATTACTCCGTCCGCTTTGACTCTATCTTTCTTCCGTTATTTTTTACCCCCATTTGTCCGATTCGCGGAGTTGCACAATTTAGATGAGAGAAAAACTCGAAGTAGGACGAGGTTGTTGAATAAATAATATGCCCGCGAGTCTCTAACTCGATCGCGAAAGCCAGATATACGTCTTTTTACGTAAGCTCGCGTGACCTCGACTAGTTCATGACCGACCGGAAAGAAAGATAGGAATAAAGACTCCCCCATCGTTTTACAACTCGCATTACACGTCGCTGTTGAAAGATAGAAAAAGCTCAACGCGATAATCAACGTAATCGTACGATAATCTAATTTGTCCTAAATTGTCGCGATTGCCTCTGCCCCTCCCGTAAGGGGCACGCGAAAACAATTTCAACGTGCGGAAATTTACGATACTTTTCGAAAAAAATAAACTAACGTGCTTAAGCAAATTAAATTGCAACCAGAAACTCTACTCTGAGCCTTGAACCTTTGGATCTCTTTCCAACACTCTCCAAAAATTATTTAAAATAAATTAAGTAAAACTGTTTTTTTCGTTAAATGACACATGAGTGAACACTCGAGAGAAGAGAATTTTTGTCGAATATTTTTTAGAAACAAATTATGTGAAACTGTTTATTTGTTAAATAAACAGAACATTAGATCCCACAAGATTTTTCTTAATAAACATGGGAGATGCCAGAATGTTTGCTGACATTTTCAAATGAATAAAATGTGCGTCAGAGACCCCACGTCCGTTAGAGCGCGAAAAGAGAAAACGGTTCGGGGTTAACGTATCTTATGTAAGACCGAGACGGAGTTTTTACAGGGAGCAACGGAAAAAGCGGAGGCAGACGCTTACGAGGTTTTGATAAGACACCATGTAATCAATGTTACGAAGAAACTGCTGGCCGCGTATGAACTCCGGAGGAAACGTCTCCGTTGCACTTCCAGGAACGCATCTGATGACTCGTCAGCCAGCGACCGCAACGGTGTCGTCTGTCTTCTTCTTCGGCCACAAGGTGGAAACGTTCGCGGGTGCACTGATCGTAAAGAGATAGAAAGAGACAAAGAGAGTGCAAGGAACTTGCGCGCGAGCTGACTAAAGAAAATTCCGCGATTATCGCGCAAGTTACGACCACGGGTAATCGGATGCGCTTTCCGCGGACGCGCGCAAGTTGCAAACGCGCGGAGAAACGAAGTATTTTCTTCTGTGATCATTTATGAAAATTTGAGCTAATTAAAAAAAAAGAATTTTATATTTGGATTACACCGAATTCAAAGTTTGTGGCTCGAAACGCGATTAACTCGACTTGAACTCGTATGCTAATCGGTAAGGAGAAGCCGGTTTGCAAATGGCGTCTGCCAACTTGAGCACTGACGCCATTTTTACGGTCTCGAGATATTTTGGCTTAAGAGAGAAATTGTCTTCTGTTCTGGTTTCGCGCGCGAAAGCATTTTCATTTATTCGTTTCTTCCAACAATATATTGTAACAAAATTCGCAAAGCTGAGAGACTCTTCACATCAGTCATTTGTTGCAAAGGCAGAAAATTAAAGACGTTCAACTTTGAGAAAAAATGTCGAACAGTTTTTCGTGACTAAGTAAAACGCGCGATTTTATTCTGAATAAAAAGGGCAATCAGGTTACAAGGTTTTGTGTAGAACCCAGAAAATTCCTGCGTTTGGGAACTGTCACAGTGTACCCATGGCATAGAATTTCGGGGAAAAAAATACAGAAAAAGGAATCCTACGGTTATGAAAAAGAATACGAAAAAAATACAAAGAAAAGCGTTTGTCACGAGCTGACTAGGGTCTAACGATCGAGAACAGAAGATAATTTTTCTATAATCTTTTGAGAAAAATTCTTAAAAAATCTTGGATCGGTCATGGCTAACAAAAACCGATTTGTACAGATAAACGTAATCTTGAATATACAATGATTAGATAATTATATAAAACCTCCAAAAAATCCCGACGACTTAGAGAAACTTTTACAGCGCTCACGGCATAAATATTCGAGAAAAAAAAAAAATAATGAAAAATGAGTTTTAGGGCTACGAAAAAAGATGGAAAAGGCACAAAGAAAACAAAAAGCGTTTGTCAGAGCTGACCAGGACCTAACGATCGAGAATAGAATATTTCTGCAACCTGCCGAGAAAAATTCCCGAAAAGCTGGTCTTAGTCCCGAAAAGGTCGTCAGCTAACAAAACGGTTCAGATGAAACGTAAGATATGCGATCTTAAATATGCGATCCGACTGGACAAATGTCGGTCTTAACAAATGAACCGAGCGGAGATTTTTAGAATCCGCAAAGAATTTCGAAAATTACAGCGGTAATCCGAACAGCGTTTTTTTAACGCGGATAAGTCTTTTCCGTCTCTTCTCGCGTCTGTTCACAGGCGCGTTTCTCTCAGGTATATACGTTTCGACCCGATGTTCAGGTAAAAAGAAAGGAAATATATATGTATATAAATTGACGAAGGCCTTCCAGGAAATTTACCTTCGTTGCCTAAGAACCCCCCCGAAACGCGCAGGTATAACTTTTGGCCCAACTTCTTTGTTTGCGAAGGATTTCCCGAGGGAGAGAAATTTTTCGACGTTCTGTTAGCACACCGAGATTGACACGAGAGACAGAGAGAGAGAAAATTGTGCCGACCGTCTGTCATTTTTCCGAAAAAATACAGGCAACACCGCAGAGGGTCGGTGCGAAAGAGAAAACGGCGGCCATTCTTCCGTGAAGTAGCGCGTTACTTTTTAGGAATTTTCTTCCGTCCATTTCGCTTCTTAGTGAAGCAAATAAAATGCGAAGAATAAAAATTCTCATGTCTGAAAACAAGGTGTATCTCAAAAAGAAAAAAAAACCGTCGTTTTTCCTGCTACAATTATTCCCCGACTTCTTCAACAAATTAAAAAAAAAAAAAATGCCACATGTAAGCTCTCAATCGCAGTGATTTAAAGGCATTTCATTGGTTTTTAAGCAAATTTAAAACAGAAACGCTCGAGTAAATTGCTGTTTTTCTTCTTAATTGAATAATTTCTCTCTTTTTCCTTCTTTCAAACGTATTTCAGCGCAATTTGAATGCAAGAGACTTTCTGGTTTTCTGGAAATATACATTCGATATTGAAAACTAAAACTTTTGAGAAATGACGTTTCGGTCTTAAACAAAGCAACTAATATCGTCATATACAAAACTGTCATTACATTTTGTATATATGAAATAAATTCTGTAAACGCGAATCACAGTTCTAAAAAAACAAAAGCGTATCTCTAGAAAATCTTCAAGATTTGCTACGCCGATCTCTAACACATTAAAAAAAAAAAAAAATAAAATACGATAAAACGAGAAAAGAATTTTCCGCGATGTGACAGCGTCGTAGGTGCCTGCGTTACCGACATGAAAAAAGGCGCGATGCGCGTTTTCACTGGAAGATAGAGCCACGAACAACGTGTAGAGACGCTCTATTCGAAGTCCGAATGACACGCGACAATATTTCGCAGCTACCATTTGACAACGTCGTCACTTCGACGAAATTGCAACGCAACAAATCGATCGTAGAGTCTGTTCGATTTGTTTAACAAAAACCTCCCTCATAACGTTCGGCAAATTTACTACGTTTTCAACTTGGAATTTTCTCGTTATTAAAGATAACAACCTGCTATCGTCTCCGCTCGGACCGCTATGCTGATAGAAAATGGCGGCACGGCCGCGCAGTGACTCAGAATGTCTTCGGTTGTGAAAGTATAGCGCGCACCACGATGGCCGTTTCAATTTCTCAGAATCTCCCGCGTGTTCGCCATTTACATTCTATTACTCCGATGTCGTCGACAAACACACGTCGGACAAACATTCGTCGTGTGTTCGCATCCGTTCGCTCCAAATTAAAGTCACGCACGTTGTTCCGCCACGTAGAACTTTTTGCCAGTTCGGTATTGCTTCTCCCATTTCTTTCTCTCTTCTTCTTTGTGTGTTTCAAGATTGTTGTAGTTGTTTGTCATTACATTCGCCTGCCCGTTACGGAGAAAAAAAAACGGTGACGAGATCTAACGAAAAATCGTTACGCAATCCTCAAAACTTTCTCTTTGCGCAGCTTTTCGCGCCAATTTTTCTTCTTCACGAATTGTAAACGCCACTAAATGTAAAATATTGTTTTTGATTTATTTTTGCGCTTTTCTAGATTCTCCGAAAATAACGTTTTCCGCATTCAATCCGAAACGGAACGCAATTAGGTGCGTCTCTCCGGAGACTTTCGACAGTTCGTTTCGCGAAGGATCGTCGCGTGAGAGGCTCGCGTGCGAGATCTTCTCGTCATCGAATTTTTGGCAATGCGTCTCGTGTTATTTTATCGGGACTGCCCTGTGGTTTCCTTCGGTTATTCGTCTCACGTTGAGGCAAAACGCTTGTCGACACCCCGCACACGTTCCTTCTTTGCTTTAATCACTTCGCGAAGTTCCGAGAAAATATTCGTCAAACGACATTCTGTTCGATCAACTTACTATTTGATTTTTTTGTTTTCAGAAGAAAATTCCCTTTTTCGACGAAAATCCTCACAAACGCCGCACCTCTAACGCACAAGATAAATGTCCCAATGGCCGGTCATTTATTAAAAAACAATAATTAATGAAGAGTAATTATAGTCCGAAAATTTGCTAAAAATTTTGTTTAACAAGCGCTTCGACCGTCGTTGCGATCCTCGTCAGTGCAACCGAGGTTCACTGACAGTCGCATCAGTTCAAATCATTTTCACATTAAAAACTACTTACACGTAAAATTAGAAACTAACAATTAAAAATATGTCTCAAAAAATACCTCAAACATTGACAGTTGTTGCGAGTAACATTTAAGCATCCAATAATTATTTCTTCAACGTGGTCATTGGGACATTTATCTGGCCTTGATTATTATAGGTACGCAATCGTTCGAAATCTTATACGCTTTGTTTGTTTGATGTGAAGAGCGCGGTGGAATATGGACAGCAAAATACGCACGTAGGAGACGACAAGAGTGGTAATGATCGCTATTAGGAGATTTAGCCGAGCGGTGAGGACGAGACGTGCGGGAGTTTCGTGTGGAAAGTTTCGGCTGGAAGCGCGCTTCAAACGCGATCTTAATTGGCGGGAAAAACAAAACCGCGAATGTTCAATCCGTTGCTCGAAACGTACGTGCGTGTGTTGTCGCCGCGGCTAAGTGTGTCTTAATTTTATTTTCGGTCTTCCTCTCGCGGCCAACTGTGACAATCAATGAGTCATGCGAAAAAAAAAAACGAAGAAAATCGCCGCGGAAAAATTTGCCGCGCGCGAGAAAATTATTTCCCACACTTTATGCAACTTCAAATAATAACCTCGAGATTTGAAAAAATTTTCTTTCACAAATATTGAACCACCTGTGAGTCGTCGAATGTGAAGTCGCGCTCGTATGCGCAACTTCTGATCGCGTTCCAATCGGAGTTTTCGCAAGAACGTGAGAAGTCGCGATTTGAAGAATCGCGCCTTTGAATCGCGCGACGACGTCTTCCGAAATGAAAGAAGAATTCCCGACGTAATTGTGCGTGTCGTCACGCGTTTACGTAATGGAAAATTACGTAAGCGCGGACACGCTTAGAAAAATATCGCGTAGCTTGCGATACGCGTTAACGCGCACGCGTTTAATAACTTCTCAGGTAAAAAAAAAAAAAAATGCTTGCAGCGCTCAATTTTTTTTTTTTCACACCGGCCTATCTCCGGTAAATCTCGCAAACGCAACACACATTTCCTTTCCCTCCGACGACAATGACAACTGTTCTAAAAACAGTCTCTTCTACGTTCCCAATGTTCTTTGTCTCGGAGAAACGTGGCCGCGAGTAACAAAACGTTTCTCTTTCACCGATGGAAAAAAAAAAAACATTATTCCGAACATCCTTTCGGAAATTCCGTTTATCTCGCGGCTCTAATTGCTTTTCACAAATTATCCTCTTTATTTCACATCTTATCCGCGCGACAAATGCGCAATTGTCGCACTTGTAAAAGCAATTGACTTTGTCAAATGCAGAACGCGCGTGTTTCTTCCTACCTTCACCCTTGCTTCTTCCGCCTATTTATTTACCGTCAGTTTCCGGCGCGGACTTTGTCACAATGAATACCGTATATATATATATATATACGCGCGCGTTATATATACATACGTACATGGTCTACTTCCCCGCGTTATTTTTACGCGACGTCACACAGTGCGCAATGTGCGCCGCCACTATTTCTGTCCTCAATTGCGTGCGTGTGTCACGAGGCGGATACGCACGCGCGTGTACCTGATGTACGAGTTCTCTCCACGTGGGTGAGCACACGGAAGAAGAGCTCACATGCGCAGTTGCGCCTCTTTCTCACGAATCGCTATTTTTTCGCGCGAAATTGTCCTCGAAATGTGAAACACAACACAATCGCCAGGTTTCCGCAATCCCGAAAGAGAGGTCGAAATTTTCAGTCCAAGGTCGGAATGTTGTAAAAAAGAAGGCCCCCGGTCTCTCGGGATGACTCGACACATTCACGAAAATGCGCGCCGTATTTTGTTTATACATATATCAACGATACGTAAAGTCGTTGTTGGTTCGCCCGCTCTATTATTATTCCATCTTCTCGAATGAGTCACGCCGATGTGTGTTTCGCCTTACGGGGTGTCATTCTTGAAGTCACGTACGCGATACGTCCCCCCCCACCCCCCGTCGTCGCCATTTTCGATAAATTCTCACTTATCGCAAGTGAACTACCAAAGCGCCGCGCGTCACAAACGAGTGCTTTCAACTGTTTCCCACGCGATTTCAATAGTGCGAAAAACGAGAGAGTCTCTGCTCATTCGAAATTTATATATCCTCAATATTTTTTTTTTAATGTAACTTGCATTTACGTGCTTTAAAGTTCGTGCTCCAAAAAAATGCAGCAAATTAAAATCTACTTTGACAACGGCGGTTGAAATATTTCAAAAAACCTGCGTCTAGGTAACCTGTTTTTCCCAATACAATTCTTGTTCGATTTTCCCGATAAAAAAATTCCGATCGAGCGATAACGCGATAAGTAAACATCGTGCGTACACGATGATAAACTCTTCGCCGAAAAGAGTTTCCGTGTGACGTCCACCATACTGATGGCGACGCCGTTTCAGGGACGACCACGAAATCATGCTACGTGCGATACTAAGGCCAGGGCCGCCTTAAGCAGAGGAAGAGAGAGAAAGAAAGAGAAAAAAAGAGAGAGAACTATGGCCGGTCACCGGCAGGAACGGCTCAAATATTATTTTCTATCGACTGTAACAATATTTTCGATCGATTGTAATTGATTCGAGAGATCGCGATAAACCAAACGACGTTAATTAGCAAATCTAATTGCAATTAACATATTTAATGTGGTTTTAATGTGTCGCGCGTATTTTTGCGCGATTTATTTCACATCGCAGCGAGAAATCCGTCGTCCGATGACAATCAAATAATCTCTTTTCGCAATAGAGAAACTGCTTTTTGAAAACGGAGTCGAAACGTATGTATCTTATCCGCCACGTGATCTCCTCATCCTTCGTCATACGAAAAATAACGTATTTGTAGAAACTGTCGTATGCGTCGCTGAGAAATTGTTATTCGTAAATTTGTTTTCGAAATAGTTCAACGATGACTCACTGCACAAAGTCTATAACACAAATTTTCAAAGAGAGAGACAGAGAGAGAGAACTACTCCAATAACACATCGAGCGAACGTTCTCGGACCGAGTGTAATGATTCTTAATACGAATAATAAGATGTTGCCGAGATCGTTACAGCGCGCGTGCGTGTGCGGCTGACGAAAAATCAATTAAATCAATAACAAG
>QVOA01010495.1:0-16704 GCA_014825685.1 Pseudomyrmex cubaensis | reverse complement strand
GGTAACCTCGTGTCAATTGACGTGATCGCGGATAAGCCGGCATGGCCGATGGCGAATCAGCCAATCAGCGAACCCCACGATGAGGACGATGCCACGCGTATGAAAGCACGATTCCAACGCGAATTGACGCGAACCTCAACCGTCCGCCGACGCAGAAGCGCGTGTTCATTTATCGCGCGTGTTCCCTGTGGACGGTGTTCTTTTTGGTCTTCCCAAATTCGCATCTGCCTCGTCAGTGAAGTAGCCTGATATACCGGATTCAATTTGGAACAAGAGACAGGAGAGTGCTCCCCGCCCGTTTGTGTCTCCATACGAGAGAGAGAGAATCTTTCCCAGATTTCCGATCAAACATGAGAAGATCTACAGGATTCTGTTTGACGGCATTCTGCCTCGTCATCGCTTGCCTTGCCAAAGTCGAGGTAGACGAGGGTGTTCTGGTGATCACCAAGGATAACTTCGACAGTGTCATTCAGGACAACGAGTACGTGCTAGTCGAATTCTGTGAGTATCTCTTTCTTGTATCTGAAGTATTTTATCTGTTGCTCGCTTCGAAACTCCGACTACTCCGAGCAACTACAGTCTATCTATGCATATTGTCCTAAATTTTTTTGTCTTTTGCTTTGTATTTTGTATACGACATTGAAAAAGAAAGCGTAAAAAGAAAGTAACAAACTAAAAGTGAATAGAAGAAGGAATATTCGATGTGTATATCTTTTTTGCGTGGGTGCGAATCTCCTCTGCTGACGCGCGTTTGCCGGCTAAGTGAGACAGATGCTAGCACAAATTCTCGTTACACGTCATCAGTCAAACGTATTTTAGCATCTTCGGGGATGGACACGAGAAACCGGTAACGATACATAATATTTCGATGATGACGAATCAATTGCTGGTTTGACGATCGCTGTGCGATCTCTTCTTTTGCTCATATCTATCTTAGTATTTTTTCTTTCGCTCGATGATAGTCTAAATATGTAACGTTATGTATGAAATCCTTGGCACATTTGTTCATAAAGAAAAAACGCAAAAGAAAGTAAAAAACGAAAATTATCCACTTTGATCAGTGTTTTTGCAATGTTCTCGAAATTCGAATCAACGGATACACAAGATTCTTATCTCGCGAATGTCCTTTAAATGTCTTGAGGGGAGAAGAAAGAAAGAGAATTTTTTCTGCAGGCCAACGTATATCAAGAATCTTGCTTGAATATAGATATGTATTTTTATGTATTTCTTGAATTTCCTGAACCATTTCTTGCATGAGCCGCGCGTTTGTTTCGCTCTAGTGCATAAGATGCGCAAGAGTGCGACTGTAAAAATCTTTTCTACGTACTCTTTTACCGTTATATCGTCTGGCGATTATAACTACAACGTCGCGTTATATTGTCGATCATTATAATAATGACTCTTAATTGACACCTACAAACAATGAAAATAGATTTGTAATATGTACCAGCAGCGCGACTCAAGTAATCTCGTTTTATTTATTGAAACGGAGATTTGTCGATTTAATCAATTTTAAATAACTAATTGCTTTTCTACAATCAACCATATGGTATATAATTCAGTAACATAGATTAATTTGTGGAAGATTATTTTGAAATAGAACTGTAACAAGATTTTTCTTTACGTTTTCTTTATGCTGACAGAATTGGAACATTTGTAACAATGAATTTCAGGATAGAAGCTGTTTCAACCACATATTACATATTTTCTGTAGTCTCAATTATGTTATTTATCACAAAAATATAGACGGATTTATTTGAATGCAAACTTTATTATGTTTTTTACAGACGCTCCATGGTGTGGACATTGCAAAGCTCTAGCACCGGAATATGCCAAAGCTGCAAAAAAATTGGAAGAAGCTCAGTCACCAATTAAATTAGGCAAAGTAGATGCAACAGTCGAAACTCAACTCGCTGAGAAACACGGTGTGAGGGGATATCCTACTCTCAAGTTCTATCGTAAAGGAAATCCAATTGATTACACAGGTGGCCGTCAAGCTGATGAAATTGTATCCTGGCTGAACAAAAAGACTGGGCCACCTGCCAAAGACTTGCCGACAGCCGATGAAGCAAAATCTTTTATTGATGCACACGATGTTGTCATTGTTGGTTTCTTCAAGGTATAAAATAACTGAAATCTTGAAGTTGAGTCTGTATTTTTCTTTTTACAAATTTATTATAACATACTGATTTTATTTATTACCAGTAGAATGCAGAATGTTTTTCTGTTCTGTCGTAATAATAGAAATTACTCTGTTGTAACAGCTTATCCCTGTTTATAAACATGTAACATACAAACTTTATTAGGACGTCAATAGTGATGCTGCCAAGGTCTTTTTGGAAGTTGGCAACAGGATCGACGATCACGTATTCGGTATTACTAGTGCCGATGAAGTACTTAGCAAATACGAAGTAGAGGATGGAAAGATCGTCTTGTTTAAGAAAGTATGTCTGTATAATATACGTTTTAGTACTTGGAAAAAAAACTTTGAATTTAATTAGTTGAATCAATTTTTATTTTATTTGTTTTATATAGTTCGATGAAGGTAAAGCTGTCTATGATGGGGAGTTTACCGCTAAGAATGTGGAAAATTTTATCTTCATAAATTCGTTACCTTTGGTTGTTGAATTCAATCAGGACACAGCACAGAAAATATTTAGCGGTGATATCAAGAGTCACTTGTTAGTTTTTCTCAGCAAGAAAGCTGGTCATTTTGAAAAATACCTTAAAGGAATTCAAGAACCCGCGAAGAAATACCGTGGTGAGGTATGAAACTCTAAATATAAATTCTTTATCTGGATATATATTATTTTAAAGAAAATAAATAAATAAATATTTTATATAATTTCAAATATTTGTGCAGGTTCTGTTTGTGACGATCGACTGCGACGAGACCGATCACGAACGCATTCTGGAATTCTTCGGTTTGAAGAAGGACGATGTACCCGCCATGCGGCTTATCAAGCTCGAACAGGACATGGCCAAATATAAGCCTGACAATTCAGAGATCACCACCGAAAACATTGTGGAATTTGTCAACGCTTTCATAGAAGGTAAACTGAAGCGACATCTGCTTACGCAAGATCTGCCTGAAGATTGGGACAAAAATCCGGTTAAGATTCTCGTCAGTACGAATTTCCACGAAATCGCCTATGACAAAGAGAAGGATGTTCTTGTAGAATTCTATGCACCTTGGTGCGGCCATTGTCAGCAGCTTGCGCCCATTTACGAGCAAGTAAGTTGGTTTAGGAATATAATATCATTGAGATCGATAATGATACTTTTTTTTAACCTCAAACAAACGCGTTTGATTTTAGCTTGGTGAAAAATATAAGGACAACGACAAGCTGGTTATCGCGAAAATGGATGCCACTGCCAACGAACTAGATGATGTAAAGATCGTCAACTTTCCCACACTCACTCTCTACAAGAAAGAAACAAACCAGGTACAAATTTCACATCTAAACGATTTCTATTGTATGTTATGTTTTGCAACATATCAAAACATGCTCATTTCGATAATCTACTCCGTAGGCTGTAGAGTTCAATGGCGAAAGAACGCTCGAGGGTCTTTCAAAATTCATTGAAAGCGATGGAAAGTACGGTCAAGCACCAGATGAGGTATGTCAAAGGTATAAAATACTTTTCATGTTACATCATGTTATGTATTACTCGTTTTTGTTATAGGCTCAAGAAGAAGACGAGGACGATGATGTGCCAAGAAAGGACGAGTTGTAAACGCACATAATCATTATTATAAGGAATAAAATCATTGTTCAATCTTTTATATTTCTTGCATCCAATTAACTAACATCCATAATTTTCCGTTTTACACACACACACACACACACACACACACACAAATAATTCTTTTATATACAAAGATAACTCAGTGATGCATTTTCATACTTGTATATTGTTGTACCTTAGGATCTTGGGTTTATGAATGTCGCAGTGTGCAAATTACATTTAAGAGTTTTTACGTTTTGCACAGAATTGACGCGACTGATATGTTCAAATGGTGTACTTTTGTATTAGATGGAATTAGTTATTTTTGTTTCCTGATACGAAAAAGTAGGTTACAATCAGAAATACACGAAGGTTTATTGTGCACTTTTAACTGCGCGCGATAATGATACAAATACATGGAAGACTCGTCGAATCTATATTTTACACGATTACATATGCCATTTATGTCGTTCGTACACATTTGTTGACGTATCAACATGCGACATGATGCCTTCTGCGGTGTTTATGTAGTTTCGCATATTTCTCTTTCTAAATTGTGAAACAAAAGAGTTAATCGTTACTACTAAGAATATCTCGAATCATGTGTTATTTTTATAAAAACCTTTACTTTTATCGATGTCATATTCTAATGCGATTTGTCGCTGATGTGGCGCGGAAGCAAGTCTTCAGACATTCTGAGAGAGTTAGTGGTTTATAAACAAACATTTCCAATTTACAGCATTTAAAGCTGTCGCGCATAAGTGTGATGGTTTTAGATATTATATATTTAGGATAGGCAGTCATTTCTCAATGTTAGACTTTAATTGACTGAAATTAAAAAATTAAGCACATTATTGTAAAACAAAAAAAGAAAAACAAAAAGTAAATTATATATATGTATAAAAATAAAAGTAAAATATATATGTGTGTGTGTGTGTGTGCATTTTCATACTTTTACTCTAGGATCTTGGGTTTATGAATGTCGCAGTGTGCAAATTACATTTAAGAGTTTTTGTTTTGCACAAAATTGACGCGACTGATATGTTCGAATGGTGTACTTTCGTATTAGGTGGAATTAGTTATTTTTGTTTCCTGATACGAAAAAGTAGGTAGGTTACAACCAGAAATACACGAAGGTTTATTGTGCACTTTTAACTGCGCGCGATAATGATACAAAATGAATGTGTGTATATATATATATATATATATATATATATATATATATATATATACACACACACACACACACACATATATATATATATATATATATACACACACACACATACATACATATTATGAGCCTTTATTACATACATTATTCTTAATATATAAAGATTATTCTATTCTGGTTTATGTGTCTATTTTATTATCACTACTGTAGTGTACATTCTATAATACTGTATGTATATAGAAATATAAAATTTTTTAATATTTTCTATACGAGTGCGCATGAATTATCATGCATTTAATTTGCATCTTGTCAGCAATGTTAACACTTAATCTGCGGGCCGGTTGTGTGTGTACCTTTTGCGTAACGATTTTTCGCGCTTAAAAGAAAATAGTGTTTCACTAAAATATTTATAAATTATTTAATTTTTAACATAAGTCGCAAAGAACGGAAAATTTCGTGACCCGCAGATAACGCATAGGTTGCAGGGAACAGCATATTCCGTGACCCATACAAATTAAGTGTTAATATGTTTGCGTAAATAGATGTAAGTGACAAGATAATAACGGACAGTATTATACCTCTGTGTTAAACTTTACTTACGGATAATACTCGTATTTTCTCTCTCTTTCTCTCTCTCTCTCTCTCTCTCTCTCTCTCTCTCTCTCTCTCTCTCCTCTTTCGTATGAAACTCATAATTTGTTGTTCGGAGCAACAATTTCATCAATCGTACTTTGTTATTGAGCAAAATTAATACTTTGAGAACACAAAGATATTTTGTCTATTTCCTATTATTTGTGTTTGTGTGATATAACGTATATTTCTTTTGCTAGGACTGTAAAAGAAATACGCAAGTAACGACTCGTACGTTGAATTCGTCAGATTTGTACGAATTGTTATACGACACTCTATTGACTACAGAGAAGGTGAAAAGAACATTAAAAACAAACTGTGATGAAGCGACATATGTTTTAAAACCATGGCAGGTGGAAATTACTGTCAAAAACCGAGCAGATAACATTTGTACCTGCAAAAAAGTATGATATATTTTTTATTTAATTCTACATCTGGTTCGATTTTATATCATTATATTTTCTTATTAGATTGCGAGAGAAAATAAAACTGAAGAAATCACCGCGGAGATAGGCAGAGCGATAAATCTGGCGCAAGAATTGCGGGAAAAATTGAAGCTCAATGTAACGTTGAAGAAAAAAATCTCGAAGAGGAAAGACACACTTGAGAACATCTATTTGCCTAATTCTACGATCGTTAACAATCGCAAGAGAAGCAATGTTGTAACGCAAAGAATTAATACTGCGAAAAGTCTTGTAAAAGATTATGAGAAATTAACTGCATCTCAAAGTGACAAAACGACTTCTGTTGCGACGCAGTCCTCAAAATCTATTAGCAATTTAAAGCAGAGTACTACTGATAAAATTCAATCAAAGATGTTATCCATAAAAATTGTACAATCAAAAAGAGAAAAGAATTTTATATTGGAGAATAAACTAAAGGTTAAAAAACAAAGTTTAACAAATAAATTACAAGCTGATAGTAGTAATTCTGATAGTAATATTACTCTTCAAAATGTATGTAATAATAATAATAATAATAATAATAATAATAATAATAATGATAATAATAATATATAATATTACAGAAAAAAATAAATATTTTATTATATCTGGTATGAAAAAGAGTTATAAGAAAAATACTTATAAGTATTTAATATGTAATATTAAACAGTTTCTTGTTTTATTTTTTATTTCAGTCAAGAAAGCTTGTATCGCCTGAAGCATCGGCTGTTGCATTGAACGATTTAATACACAATATAACGCGACGATCTACCGAGAATGTGTTAACATCTTCTCTCGACAATAATACGTTCGATTGTTTGGTACACGGAAAAAATTATTCTGTTCAAGAAAAACTTACATCAATAGATTTAATGGAAGCGCTTTATTATTATGATGTACCAAATGAAATCGTTAAAATATTGAGAATTTATCATGCTGTTTTAAAAATCGAAACACATAGCTTGAAATCCAAAGATAGAAAAATTAAAAAATCGATTGATAGTTTTCTAAATAAATTTGAAGCGATGGTAAGTAAAAAAGCGCGTCGCACTTTTGAAAAAAGAAAATTATTTAATCTATATGTCATCGGCATTGTATTTGTTGTAGAATATAGCTGCGCAAGATTTGTCTCAAGACTCTCATTTGCTCAAAACAACAGCAGACTCGATATCCGCATTTAGTATGGCTTTTAGCGATTACTTAGATTCAATACGAGTCAATGGTTTGAAAAATACCGTCGTCGAATTGGCATCCGCTTTGAAACGATATAATAAAGAAGATATTGTAGAAACCTATATTGTAGAACCTATAATTAAAGAATCTTTTTGTAATTTCTCATTGACGAGAGGATGGATGTCGAATGGTATCTGGAATACTTCTTGCATGGAACATTTTAAAAGTAAATTTTTACACAATATAAATAAATCGACTCTAATTCTTAATTTAATTTTGTTCAGTATTATTTCAATTCTATGTTTTAGGCTTTTCTAAATCGTACAACATAACATACTGTGATAAAAAGCAATTGCTATCGCTATACGAAGCTATACAAAAAATACAACTGACAGAGTACCAAAACAAATTGATCCGCATTGTTTTATGCGACGTAATACCAACTGTTAAATCTACACCCGTTGACCCTTCAAGTTCGGAATATGCGCGAATATACAAAACGATGTTTATTCTTTGTCAAGGTTTAAATACTAAAGTGCCAGTTTTAGTAAGCACCGACAGCTAAATCTTACAACCATGATACACGCTTTGTTACTATAGTAACCATTGTAATACTGATACTTTTCGCGGAAGTGGCAAGTGAAAGTGAACAAGAGAGCGCACAATTACTTATAATTTAAATTCCTATTATATTGCACATTACGTGTTATTAGTAAATACAAACAATTGTTGTGTCATTTTTTATTATTGTGTAAAGAAATAAAAATGTAATGTCAAATTAAATAAATTTTGTCAGTATAAATTATCCCGTGCAGAGACTCGTTTTTATTTTGCAATTGTACAGTTAACTTTATACACAATGGATGTGGAGTATGCTTATACAAAAAAAAGGATGCATTTTGGAAAAAAATGCAATTTCTCCGACTCCAATAAAACAGAAATGAAAATCAGTTCCAATTCAGTACTAATGAATAATTACGTCAGGTTGAATCCTGTGACACACGCAACACAATGCAGTAAAATATATGCGGTTCACGAGGTATAAGCAACATTTATGAAAAAGATGTGCTAAAATAGAAAATAAACAATATGTGTATACATAATTAATTGCAGATAAATACTACTACTGCGACTTACAAGGACAACAAGATGTTTCATTATGAAGGTGGCTGGCCGAAGGACATAAACATGAAAGATTTAGAACAGACAGTCAGATATAGACGCAAAATCGAAAAGGATGAATTGTATATTCATACAATGCTTCAGTTGTTACCTGTAATTGTCTTTCTTCTTGACTTAACTGTTACAGTGTTATATCATAATTAACTTTTTATATATATTTACACGAAATATTATTTAAGTCGATGGAGCACTGTATACTGCAGAACAACGCTTGCAATATCTATGAACATTATTTCGCCGATGTGGAGGCAATCTCGCTGATACAGAGAGCTTTCTCGCGCACAGTAAACGTTTATCGTGATCCTTCGACAGTGAAACGGCAGATCACTCACTTGTCGTGGTCGCCAGATCAAGGTAATCGCTTTGCAGCCAGTTATTGCAACACCGATTTCAAGAAGAATTCCAGCAGCAACAACGCGTCGTACATTTGGGAAGTGGGTGAGCACACGATAAAAATTGAAGTTGAATAATTTTTTACCTATAAGTTTCATGTAATAAATTATTTTCTCTTTAGAGAATCCAAATAATCCGTATATGACATTGAAAACATTATGCTCCATCCTAACGTTGGAATATAGCCCTAAAGACAACAATATTCTAGTGGGTGGTTTAATGACCGGACAAGTATCTTGCTGGGACATTAGAAGAGGTTTGGAAGCGGTGGACATTAGCTCGATCGAGTCCAGTCACAGAGATCCCTGCGACAAGACTCTGTGGATCAACTCCAAGACCGGCACCGAGTTCTTCAGTGCCTCGAAAGACGGACAGGTGTAAACGCGGCTGTGGTTATCGACAATAAGGTAATCACATTAGCACTGATGTATTTATTGTTTGCTTGTAGATAAAGTGGTGGGACACCAGGAAGCTACAGACTCCCACGGAGACGTTAGTAATAGATCTGTCGAGACCGGAAGATCAGAACGTGGATAAAGCGATTGGCATCTCCGCTCTCCAATTCGAACCGTCAATGGGAACGCGTTTTATGTGCGGTTTGGAAAACGGTATTATAAATATCTACTGAACTGATAAATAGTAATCAAATTTATTCATGTAAAAAAGACAATAATTTTAATGTTATTCAGGTATCGTGATATCGGGCAATCGCAAAGGTAAAACATCCGGTGAGAAAATTGCGACAAGATTCAAGGCTCAGTACGGGCCAATTATAAGTCTGGAAAGAAATCCAATGTTTGTGAAGAATTTTCTGACAGTCGGCGATTGGACTTCGAGAATTTGGTCGGAAGACTGCAGAGAATCCTGCATAGCCTGGACACCGTAAGTACAAGAATAATACGACACGAGGTTTATATACAGAAAACCTGAAAATACATGTCAATCCTCGTAAACACGATGTCAATCCTCTTTGTAGTGGTCACCGAGATTTTCTTACGGGTGGCGCGTGGAGCGCTACACGTTATTCTGTGTACTATCTCATCAAGACAGACGGAACTTTAGATGTGTGGGATTTTTTAATTCAACAGGATTCTCCAGTTCTTAGCATAAAGGTGTGCAATTATATATGAACATCTTTAGAAAAATGTCAAATCAATTTGTAACGTTTGTAGGTGTGCGATGAGAGTTTAACGTGTTTACGACCTCATGAACAAGGACAACTAGCTGCAGTCGCGAATAAAAAAGGTTCAACTTATCTGATTGAATTTTCAGAAGCTTTGACAGTTAATCAGAAAAACGATAAAATGTTGTTAACTGCAGTGAGTATTATAGAACGATTTTAAAAGATCTCAGGTTCGAATTCCGATTAAAATCAGCATTCGGATTTTTATAGGCCGCTCTTTTTTTGGTAGAGCAAGTGTATTGAAGTGTAAATCTGTCATGAAATTTCTCTAAAATAGAACTGGGGGCTTTTATGTGCGCTCTTAATAACTCATCTAAAATTATAGGTTCTTTCTTAGGCACATTTTAATCCACACAAGAGTGTTAAAGAGAGCCCAAAGTTTTTAGCCCTTAGTTTACATAACATCAATAATGATCAAGGAGTGCACAATCTGATAAATTATAAAACATGTCTGAAACTATCATATCAATAAAAAGTTACAGAAATTTAAAAAATTTAATTTTATTCCTTCAGTTTTGATTGATTATAAATTATTAGATAATTAAATTGACAAAAAGTTTTTTCTTTTTCTTTGTTATTATTAATATTAAAAAATTATATCTATATTATATTATATAGAAACTGACGCTCTTGTTTTTCTTTTTATCTTCTAGCTTCTTGATCGGGAAACGCGCAGGGAAAAAGTGATAGAGGCAAAAAACAGAGAGCAACGACTGAAAATGAGAACTCAGAAGATGCACGGTGAATCGGAATTAAATAGTTTCTCAAAACAAGATGAACGAGAAAACTCTAAAGTATCTTTCGGCGGCTTAAAGAATGCGTTAATAGCACAATGTGAACAGGAATACGAAAATATGATTAATTCGGTAAGAAGGAATTTTCTGTCACTACATCTAGTCAGTTTGTTTGGACGCACACAGATAAATATTTAAAATATCAATTATTACTGTATAGGAATTGACGCAACAAGCGCAAGCAAACAACATGGAAGTGAATACGAATACGACGCAGAATGGAGTCAATAGTGCGATTATAAATTGAAATAGTTGACAAATAACGCGTGAAATTAAACAATTAGATTGATTCAATTTTGTAAATAGTAAATTGTTAAATTATATATGTATGTAGTGTATAAATAAATCATTTTTTTAAATTGGAACGCTGAATTTGCTTGGATATTGAGAAAACGCGTGAAGATAGTGTTTGTGAACGAGCTCGAAATTCGTAACCATCATTGTATCGATCGATCTACGGTCAGTATATACTAAGAGTACTCACACACCTGTCGTGTGTGTTTATGGTAACGGCGGTAGTTGCTGTGCGGTGCTTCCAAGGTGGCAGGCAACGAATTTACATCCGCGATAAAGTGAATCTTAATGAAGACTATAGCGAGATATTACACTTTTTTGATGTTGCTTTGAGTGTATTTGTTAATTTAGCTACACGAGTGATCGATCGATTCTTACAAGTAGAACGCACGCGATGTTCTTTTATAAACGACCTCGTTCTTCTTAATGTCGCCAGTCTCGGAAAGAGATTCGTAGTAAAAGAAATGGCTAAATTTGCAGAGCCCGCGAAGAATAGAAAATTAACGAGATCGCACAATGTGTCATCTTTCTTGAAGGAATCGACAGAAAGTGCGACACCGCCGAAAACGTTGGACGTGGTCGTTGACATTCACAATGAGAGCCGGCAACAACGAGACGATAGAAAAGATCTTGCAGTTGATATTATTGAACTCTCAGACATTAAGGAAGTAAAACGATTCTCTGGACAGTCATCTGGAAGTTCCAAGTCTTCTTTGCGAGCGAGCAACGCACCGATTCGGAATCGCTCTTCTGATCGGACAAAAAAATCGTCGAAAGAAACTTGTTTTAGACAATTGCGTGATGAATTAGAGACGTTGGATTTAATAGAGGAGTTTAAAACACCCGAAAAAGAAAACCGAAAATTTTTCGAGGAAAAACCGCGACGTCGAAAGCAATGGAATACTGTGGCAAACGAGGAAACCTTACAAATAAAGCCCAAGAAACCACCGCGAAAACGCTGGTCCAAGGACACCGGTGTGATTCAATTGCCCGAGACAAATAACAATGCAGTGCCGTTGATCGAAACTTTGCGGAAACCTCCAGTCCCGGTTCCGCGTACCAGCACGCAGCAAAGCGAGATCTATCACTTTGACAATCCAGCGTTCGTGTCTGAGAACGACGACGAAGTGCTCAGAATCGAGACCGATCATAATCAGGAGAGCACCAAGATCGAGATGAGAAAAATGAGCGATCGCTCGCGCGTCGAGGATGTTGAAGTAACGTCCAACACCTCTTTACAGAAGCACCGAACGGAAGTAGCGAAGGCGACGAACAGGCGACGTCTCGTGGCGGACGAAAGTGCGGATGATCGATCGAAAGAATCTTTGAAAACAAGATTCTCGAAAAGTCGAAAGAACAGCGTCGAGGAATTTGAATCCTCGACAAGCCTGGAAAAGATCACCGATCTTTTATCGAGCTCAGTTGCGTCTGAGGATCGTCGGTCGTCCACGAGTGTCAAAAAATCAGAAGCAACATCGGATCAACCATTAAAAAAAAGAGAACGAAAACGAGAATTATTTAAGAAGAAATCTTTTGACGATGATGTAGCCGTTAGCTCGTCCACGAAGAACATACGTTCTTCTTTGATTGAAGCAGACGCAAAAGTTAGAAAGAAAAAAAGAAAGAAACAAAAGCAGGAAAAAAAAGAGACGAAAGACAATAAAGAAATAAAATATATTTCCGTGACGATTCATCGAGCGGACGTGTTAGAGGATGATTACTTGAACGCGAAACGACCGATGGTGAAGGTTCACATTGTGGAAGCTCGCACAGGCTCATATTTGCCAAACACGACGAAAAATCGTGAAAACGGCACCGCTTTTCTTCAACCTATGATCACCGGCAAGTTTGACTTCAGGGAAAATAAATCGTTGATTCCTGTTTGGGAAGAGGAACTTATCTTCGAGCACGACTTCAACGCGATCACTAGATGCGATAATCAAGTAGTAATCCTCTTCGAAATAATAGATCTCTTAAACTTTACCGAAGCGAGCCTCAGCTACGATAAAGTTGGTAAGTTTCTCGGCACAAAGTTTTATGCTTTTTCTATTTTTTGTTTTTTTTTCATAAAAATAAATTTTAGGCAGTGAAGGGTGCTGGTATAAAATCGCCTGGGCCTTTCTCAAACCCATGGGAGTCAACAACATTCTTCATACAGACAAGAAAGTACGACTCCAGCTTTACAGACCCAGAAAAAATCTAAAGAAACGCGAGAAACAAAACTGTGAGGTATATTATTCAAGTTATATTTTTCTGATAATTATTCGACAAGATTTTGCGTACATAATATAAAAGTTTTACGATATCACGTAGGTATACACTTGGTGGCAGTCAAATAACAGGGACAAATATCCTAGCAGCCTCTTCGTGACAGTGACATCGGTCCCGCAACCGAAGCTAGAGCCTATGCTCTATCAACAGCTGTCGCTCAACGATTTTAGCGATACGCGAAGCGATTTGCGGAATATTTCAATGCGTACCTCGGACTCGATTGGTCTGCTTAAATGGACGCGACTGGCCGCCCAATCTTGCAAAATTCCAAATGAGAAAATGTTCGAGACGGAAGCGAGCGAGAACGGCTGCTTCTACATTGCCTTCAGCAACGACGGCAAGTATTTGGCCTGCGTCCATTCCGAGGAGCACGCTTATCCAATTGTCATTTACGAGGTGCGTTAATGTTGCAGATAAGCAGTATCGCACATAAGAAAAGAGGAGTATTATGAGTAATATATATATATATATATATATAAAAAAAACTGAAGTTCTTCGTAACTATTGTGTTATCTTGATTTCAGGTCGAATCTGGCAAAATCTACGTTCGATTTCTCGGACACAAGACTTTTGTGTACTCTCTAAATTGGTCCAGCGACGATCACTGCCTGTTGTCGGCTTCCGCAGATCAAACGGCGCGTGTTTGGAACGTTTGCAGTCAAATCGTGCAGCACATTGAGGTGACATTTATAAAAATACACTCAATAAAAAGACACTCAATTGTATCACGTTTTTTTTGGGCAATTTAAATATGTGTAATATTGTAAAACCGTTTATTTATTTGTTCTAAATTCATTCATCAGATCCTACCACATCCTTCATATGTCTATTGCGCAAAATACGTTCCTAGCAAGACGACAATTGTAGCAACAGGATGTTATGATCAAATAGTTCGCATTTGGGCAAACAGCAAGAGATCGAAAAAACGGGAACTAAGTCAAGAGTTGGAAGGTCACGAGGGTTTTGTTAATTCCATGGTGTTTCAAAAAAACAGTAACTTAATTACGGCAGACAGCGTGGGGTCGATCATCTTTTGGACGGTGCGTCGTAACAATAGAATGCCACTGAAGATGGAGTGGTGTTTCTCGAGAAAGATGAAGATTCCCGAGATCGAGGGTGTCGTTATCAATACAATTGCTCTGCATCCTCTCGAGTCCCGGCTTCTCGTCCATTCGCGAGACAACGGTCTGCGAATGTTGGATCTCGCGACCGGTATAATCTTGCAGAAGTATAAACAGCTAAACAATCAAAAGTACGTCAAACTTACAATTGTTAGATTGTTATATTATGGCGTTATTTTTCCCTTTTTTTTAAATTACTATTAAAAACTTGAAAAACTATTGTTTATTTATAAGTCTTTTAAATTATTTTTTGAATATATTTTCTTTCTATTTTTCAGAATACAATTGAAAGCTTGCATATCTCCCTGCGGAAGATTGATTCTGTGCGGTGGAGAGGATTCCGTGTTAAACATCTGGAATCTTGAGACAGGTAAGCATGTAGCCAAATATACGAATAGCGGACGAAGCAAAATGGTTGTTACCTGTGTGGATTACCATCCCTACGACCATGTGTTAGCATTTTCAACCTTTGGCAGTCCGACACCAGTTCGTGTTTTGAGGTTTAATAGAACTGTGAACGGTAGAGATGTTGGATTGAATCTTACGGAAAATGCAACGCGAGCTCAGCATGGCGCCAAGGAAGTAAATTTCAATATTTTAGATCATCCTTCATTTTGGAAAAGCAAAGTCGACAGAAAGACGAGAGAAATTCGTTCACCGTTGCGCAATCCCTCTCCCGCAGTCGATCACGTAATAATTCAAATTGAAAATGAGGAACAACCTTGGACGAAACTTCGTCATTTGAGAGAAATGGAGTTAAGCTGGAAGGAGAGGAGCCGAAACCGTTTACATTGTATCATTCAGAAAATTGACTCGATGTTGTCCAAAAAATCATTGTTTTCCGAAGACATTGTAGACGGTGAACAAACTCTAAATATAAACGGACGCAGGGAAAACGCTTATCTCAGAGACGCAAAGTTCTCTGCGTCCAGCAACATCGCTCTTCAACTGCAGAACATATCTCATTCGGATAATACGACAAATTCTACGAATCTTCACAACGATCTCGGAAGTAGCGATAACGCACGATCCGTTCTCGCGACTCGTTCCAAGAATCAAGATCGTTCATATGATTTTCACAATTCGACAAATCTGTCACGTGTAAGCTCTCCCGATAGCATTGGCACGTACATCGTAGAACTGCCGGACTTTGATAAAAACGCCAATGAAATCGACGCGAAGGACGAAGAAACAAGTTCTGTACTAGCGTCCGAAAGTGATTGTTCGCGAGTCAGCAATGCTACATTTGTGATAAAAAAATAAGTAATGTTCAGATTTTCTTATTGTATTGTAATATAATAAAATTTAAATTCATGTTTCTGTATATCGTCGTATTATATCTGGGTGTACAGGAAATATATATTTTAATTGAATGTAAGCATGTGCGCACACACATATACACACGCATACACAAAACACAAAAAGATCTATAACAAGAATTACATTGTACATAGATTTTATTTTATATATATTGTTTTTTAGCTTTTAAGAATCAATAGAAAAATAAAAGTATTTTTTACAAATAATTCTCTATTCTATATAAGAATACACTTTCAATATAGCAATAAATTATCCTAATTTCTATTTTAGTAATCAGATCATATGTATTTAACAGTATGTATAAAATGTTTAAATGTGTATTACTTTTTATGCTGTATAATATAAATGATATTCTTCAAATACAAGTGCAAATTCGATATTTTAGAATTCAATTTTATTACTTTTGCATAGATAATTACACTGTATCGCAAAATAGTTCCAAGTTGTTTTTAACAAAATAAACATAAGCAACTTAAAAAGAAAGAACAAACTTTTATAAAATAGGAACATTTGAAACTTGGAGCTTTTCTTCCTTGAGTTATTTTAATATTTATCATATGCGCAAAACACAAATATGAACAATTAATACAAGTTAATAATAAAGAAGACAAGTTTTTGTCACGTAACAAAGGATGCTTAGCCTTGAATCTCAGATTTGCCTTTTTTATTAAGTCTAATTTTCATTTATCAACTGCTTAAATACACCTATAAATTTAAGAGTCAATTTTTTCTCTCTTTATATAAACACTTAAAAATCTCTACTTTTTATTATAAGTGTCTTTATGTTTTCATAATAATCTGGATTTTGAAATCACAATATTTTTGTTCTTTATAACGCTTAGAAATTTCTTAGTAAACATACAAAAAAAGCAAATTTTTAATATATATTCTCACTTATATACATTCTCTCTTATAACATAATATTCATGTTTTATATATATATATATATATATATACATACATACATATATATATATATATATATATATATATATAT